>CM071876.1:578476-631377 GCA_036759665.1 Gynandropsis gynandra
TCGTCTCCTATACGACTTTTCTGTGACAATCAGGTTGCTCTGCATATTACTGCAAATTCTGTGTTTCATGTGCGTACGAAACATATTGAGATAGATTGTCATTTCATTCGCGACGCAGTTCAGGACGGCACCATTCAGACATCTCATGTTCGTTCGTCAGAACAGGTTGCCGATATCTTCACCAAGGCGTTGGGATAGAATCCCTTTCTCTATTTGCGTTCCAAGTTGGGCATTCGAGATCTTCATGCTCCAACTTGAGGGGGCGTATTAGGATTGATTATGTATAAGGGTTTATTTGTAATTATGCTTAGTCGTATTAGGGTTTGTCACGTGTTGTATATTCTATTTAAACCGGGCTTAGACCTAATAATAGGGACACACGAATTCTTTCTATTTTGGCAATTATCCACGTAAATTCAAATTAGTTTTGAAAATTAAAATATCCACAAGGTTGGTTCAATTAAATTATTAAATTTAAAGATACGTGGATACAAATTCAATTTTATGTTTTGGTTTACACGTCGACGAGTACTTGCATATACTTAAAAGTATCTAAAATAATCCAAATGACCTTAATTAAATTATCTAAAAACCTAATCCCAAAATCAAGATTTTTATTTTTTTTTACATATTTGTTGTTGTGTGTTTCACTTTTAGTCTTGTGTCCATTCATTCGTCTCGTCATCGCCTTTTTCTGTGTTCATCATCTTCGATTAGGTTTATTTAAGAAAGAAAAGAAGGAGAAGAATAATCGCCGTCAAGAGAAGAAGAAAAAAAAAGAATAGAGAAAAAAAAAGAACAAGAGAAAGAAAATTTGAAGGAAAATTCGTCAATTTTTCGTCATGTCCTCTATGTAAGTGAATTCTAATTGAGATAATGGTAAATTTCTAAACATATTTTTGTGATTATTTTTTCAATTTGAAGATTTATATTATGAATATTGATAAAATGAATGGATCTATAACAGGAGAAAATTGATTCATGATGTTGTCAGTGATATCATCAGGAATCGTCAAGTCATCGTGTAAAATTAAGGCGATGATATTTTCAAATTTTAATGTCGGTTTTGTTGTTGATTTGTGGAGATATCTATACATTTAAAACCAGATATGATCACAATAAGATTTCTACTATCATAATGGAAAATTGAGACGTTATAACTGAAGAATGAACCCAAATCTAAAATCGTCGATGATGATTGATGGCATATATATAAATTGTTTTTGGTAAAACTAAAGTGATTAGAGATGATCGGGAAAATTGACGCTCGATCAGGCATTGATGAATATTCTGGGTTTGGTGATAAAGTCGAGTGGTATTTTGTCTAGTGTGCTCGATCAAGTGATTTCACACTCGAACCCTCGGAAGAAGGCGTGTATGAGCGTGTTAGTGAGATATATCATGTGAGGAGTATCGAATCGGCGATGTTAGTATTACGATACTTGGATCAGGGCTGACGTCGTACTGTGTTGGGATTGTGGTAACCTTTCGAACGACGGAACGTTGTAGTTAGTGAGATGTTGGTACATTGTGACCTTGCAAGAATTTCAGTGTGCTGAAGTCATTTGGACTTTGCGAGTATATGTCGGAGCTAGATTTGTGTGGATTCTATCTCCCCTGTCGTTGTCATCACCTTTATCTTTGTTCGTTGACCTTCCTCGCCTCCATCACTATCCACCATCCTTTTGTGAGTGTGTTTTTTTTTATCTTGGACTTTTTAGTATAGTTTAGATTATTAATTTTGTAACTTTTTTGCATAAGGAAGTATTTTAAATGATGTACGGGTGTTTTATGGGTTCAAATTCACATAATATCTGTCATAACTCGTACAAAACAGATTTAGGTTCAGATAACTTTTATATCACGAGTAAGGATATAAAATTTGTCGTCTCGTGAGACAGTTTTGACTCATATCGTTTGAGATAAACTAGGTATTTTTCAATTTTTTTAAAACACAAGTTGGTGAACTATTTTCAAAACGAGTTAGGTTTAGCACGAACGGAGATAAATAAATATTATGATTTATACTGTCTGTTAAGTATTGAATATTTTTATAGTGGTACCAAAAACATAATGTAGTATTAATTCTCACATTTTAAAAAAATATTACAACCAAATTATATCTACAAATAAACAAGCATTGATTTGTATTAGTTATTACTTAAGTTTTTGCAATAGACAAAAAGTAAATCATTTTTACATTTTTATTGTTTTTAAACGTTGCATTTATATATTTGTTTTTTGTTCATGAAGGTGAAAGAATGTTAGCAGTGGAATTGCGGGCGTCACATTTATATTCTGATTATTTAATATTTTTAATATTTTATGATTTTGTGTTCGATTTATAATATTTAAATATATAACTTTATATTTGAATTTATATTTTTTACATTTATTTGATTTATATAATAATTTTTTCATTAAACTTATTTGGGTTTATATAATATTTGGTTTATATCATGTTTTTCTCATATCGTTTTGAAAACGAATTATGTTGAACTAATTCGTCTTCTAACAATTTAACAACAATATAATTTATTCGAATCGAACGAAATCCATTTTACATTCGAGTTGGATGATACTCTTGCCTCTAATGTTTAATATATATACAAATTATTATAAATTAAATTATCTTGTATGATTTTAGGTTATCATATAAATCTTGGTTGTATTTTCACTGTCATTCAGCATAATAATGACTTCAAATTTTGGCATAAAAAAATATTCTTTTATTTATTTTTATGAAAATTAATAAAAATAAATTGCTAAAATAAAAATGTGCTTATTACCAAAAAATTAATTAAAATTCCATCACAAAAAATTAGTTGATTTAAAATATTATAAAAAATTAAAAATTTTTAATATCACATGACATTGAAAAAAATGGTAATAATATAGATCACATTTATCTGTATATATTTACATATTTGTTATGTTTTCCGTTTTTAATTCAATTGTGAATGGAAAAACAGGTGGATTAATGGTCCTTTTTGGTAGGGGTAGTTTTGGTAATTTCAGAATATGTCCGAAAATTTTAATACTACTTGTCCGATCGAGATGTTTGACCTAGCCTCGTCAAAATCCCAATGGCTAATCTCCACGTCAGCATTGCCATAACCCTCGAGCCCATCGGACGGTCACGATTTCATCATCGCCGAGAATCAGACGGCTCTTGTCTGTAGAGAGAGGGAAATTGATTTTCTTTTTATTTATTGCCGAACCATTTTTTTCAGTTATTTTTTTAAAGCCTGGGATTGAACCACGGTTATAATTTAACCCATCATGTTAACCGCGGTTAAAGGTCTGTATAAGAGAGACGAAGAGAAGCATTTCAAGCTGCAACTCGTTGAGTCGACTCGGAGCGATTCCATTTCTCTCTACCGAGTCGCATTCGACTCGTTGATTCCATATCCCTCCACCGTGATTAATCTCAGTTTCGTTTTAGCTCATTGACCTGTATCTCGCTTTGGGCTGTCTCCGGCGAGTTTCCCGTCGGCCGGTCATATCAGACACCGTCGAGTACGGTGAGACTTCTTCTCTCACTCTTTGTTTTTTGAATTTCAATTGGGTTTTCAGTTCTCTTACGGTGGGATTCATTGTTTTTGAGACTTTAGATTTCATTTTCTTGTATTCGATGATTTTAGAATGCCATTTTTCTGAGCTACACAAGCTTGATGTTATCGTAGACATGGTTTTCTTCGACAGTGTAGGGTTTATAACGAATGAATTTAGAAGTTAAATCCAAAATGCGTATAATAATATTATATTATATTAATTTAATCCAAATACAGGTTCGATTACGTTCATTGATGTTCAAATTCTGCAATAAATGTGTTAGAATGATCCACGGAGTTTACTGTAAATATGATTATTACTGTTAATTCGATTGTATTTTCTTGTGTTGAACTTGTTTTCTGGGATCTTTCTTAAGACATAAGTCTAATATATTGAAATTAAAATTCACTCTCGATTGAATTTTCTTGCAGATTGGAATCTATTTGATGATCTGGGCATTCATGGATTGTTAGGTGTATGATAGTGTGGCTTATTGTTTGAAAAAAGAATCCAATTTTAGAATTGGGATTAGGTTTAAGGAGTGAAGTAATATCTCATTGAACTGCTTCTGTGAATCTTCTGTGCATTTTCATGGCTACTAAGATGAAAAGTCCTGTCCAAACACAAATGGCTGTGGAGCTTTTGAAAAGCCCTTTTGTTGGGGAATTTCATGAGCCTAAGAAGATAGGCGTTAACATACCCGTTGGCCAGGGACGGGTTTTCATTCAAACCGAGACTGGTTGTGTATTAGGGTTAGAGTTAGATCGTAGAGATAACGCCCATACCGTGACAAGAACGTGGCAGGTTACACTAAATTTCCCCACGCAGGATAGCTCTTTGACCTTTGGGGATGATCTTACGGCTTTGAGAAACGAATCTCATCTTCATAAGAGTTCATCGAATCCGTGCCTCTCTCCATTGAGGGTAGATGTAGAACAGAGAGATCACATCAGTCCTATTGAAATACTCGGGCATTCTGATAGATTTTCGGTTGTGGATCAAATGGTGAAGGATACTATAAAGGCAATAAAGATTGGTATTGATCCGATTACTGCAAATGGTGGGCTTGGAGGAGCTTATTACTTTAGGAATGTAAAGGGCGAGAACGTTGCAATTGTTAAACCAATCGATGAGGAGCCTTTTGCTCCAAATAATCCAAAAGGGTTTGTCGGTAAAGCTCTTGGACAACCGGGTTTAAGACGTTCAGTACGAGTTGGAGAAACAGGGTATCGTGAAGTTGCAGCTTATCTTCTCGACAAAGATCATTTTGCAAATGTTCCTCCTACTGCTCTTGTGAAGATCACTCATTCGATCTTCAACGTGAATGATGATTCGAACGGGAATAAAAGCAAGATTGCTTCGTTTCAACAGTTTGTACCTCATGATTTTGATGCTAGTGATTATGGCACATCCAGCTTCCCTGTTTCCGCTGTTCATCGAATTGGAATTCTCGACATTAGAATCTTCAATACGGATAGGCACGCGGGTAATCTTCTGGTAAGAAAACTCGATGGGGATGGAAGGTTTTGTCAAGTGGAACTTATTCCAATAGATCATGGTCTTTGCTTACCCGAAACTTTAGATGATCCTTATTTTGAATGGATTCATTGGCCACAAGCATCAATTCCATTCTCGGAGGATGAACTTGAATACATAGCAAATCTTGATCCTTTTGAAGATTGTAAGATGCTAAGAACGGAACTTCCCATGGTACGGGAAGCTTGTCTTCGAATTCTAATTCTCTGTACAATTTTCCTCAAAGAAGCTGCTGTTTTCGGTCTTTGTCTGGCTGAAATGGGTGAAATGATGAGTAGAGAGTTTCGTCCTGTAGAAGAGAAACCTAGTGAACTTGAAGTAATATGTCTGGAAGCCATAAGATTGATAGGGGAAAAGGAAGTAATGTCTCCAAAATCAGACATTAATGGTGATGCTGAGTTTCAATTCGATTTAGATTGTGAAGGATCAATACTTGATTCAGATTACACAATCGGGTTTTCGCCCATTGTTCAAGATTCTCCATTGCTGTCCCCTGTAAGAGCTCAGGCCATGTCTCAGTCTCAGTTCCCGCGTGGGACTCCTTGCCTTCCATTGTTAAAGCTTGAAGAAACTATTAATGAAGAAGAAGACGAAGAGGATGAGAATGAAGAACGTCTAACTCGCGCTGATGGGTACGAACGAATCCCGTCAATTTCCAAGCTTTCGCCCATTGTCCAAGATTCTCCATTGCTGGCCCCCCTAGGAGCTCAGGCCATGTCTCAGTTCCCGCGTGGCAATCCTTGCCTTCCATTGTTAAAGCTTGAAGAAACTATTAACGAAGAAGAAGAAGAAGAGGATGAGAACGAAGAACGTTTAACTCGCGCTGATGGGTACGAACGAATTCCGTCAATTTCCAAGCTTTCGCCCATTGTCCAAGATTCTCCATTGATGTCCCCCGTGGGAGCTCAGGCCATGTCTCAGTCCCAGTTCCCGTGTGGCAATCCGTTAAAGCTTGAAGAAACTATTAACGAAGAACGTCTAATTCGCCCTGATGGGTACGAACGAATCCCGTCAAGTTCAAAGCTTTTGCCCATTGTCCAAGATTCTCCATTGATGCCCCCCGTAAGAGCTCAGGCCATTCAGTTCCCGCGTGGTAATCCTTGCCTTCCATTGTTAAAGCTTCAAGAAACTATTAACGAAGAAGAAGAAGATAACGAAAGATACAACGAAGAACGTCTAATTCGCCCTGATGGGTACGAACGAATCCCGTCAAGTTCAAAGCTTTCGATATCCCTAACAAAGTACACAAAATACGTAGGAGCGAATGAGCAATCATCGAATCATAGGAGTGCCAACGAGCAATTTCCAACGAATTCGAGCTTCGTGAAGCTATCGGATATGAATAAAGAAGAATGGAATATGTTTTTAGAGAAGTTTCAAGAGGTACTTCATTTGGCATTTGCCAAAAGGGAATGGTTCAAAAAGGGACAAACACAAAGGCAAAGACTTGGTACTTCTTGTCAGTTCTAAGAGAAACTTACTTTGAAGGATTAGGTTTTAGTGTTTTGTACATATTTGTTGGTTTTCATTTTAATTGTTACTATATATCTTCTTTGTATTTTTTTTATATGATTTTTTTTTAACTTGTAGAATATTTTTTTATTGACCAAATAAATTATGAATTTTTTTAACAATTTTGGTTAAAGTCATTTAAATTCTATCAAACATTGTCCTAAAAGTCTCTCTTGTTTTTTCTTAATTGATTTGAAATAATTTAATTGGTTATTTTTGTGTTCTAAATTCTAAAATAATTTTAATAAAGGATTTTAATGTGTTTTTGTATACATTTAATTATATTTTTTTAAAAAAGAAACGAAAGATAATGATTCAATTAATGATATTTTACAGTTTAAAGAATTCAACGATAATTATATATTTTGTTATTTCATCACGTAAATTGTAAGCAAGCAAGACAAAAAAATTCAAACATATAAATAGAGGATAAAAAAATAGATAAAAAATAATTTTAAATCATAGTAAATTTCATGGCATCCTATCAAATCAAGTTGTTTTTAAAATAAAATACGGTCCAACAAATGTGTCACAAAGTGGATCTCCAAATATATAAGAAATTAATATATGATTTAAAATAAGAATTTAATTCATTTAATGTGTTTTTAAGATGTTTTAATTTTTGTTTTTCAAGGTGAACAATTCCTAAGGTGAAATTATGAACATTATATTGAAGTGGACCTTAGTGAAAGAGATAAACGGGTATTTAAATGGGCCGTAAAGCCCAATTGACAAAACGTAAATCGGGTAAACGGGTCGGGTAATTCAAACCGACCCATGAAGTAGAACAAACCCGAAAGGATTTATGCAGGGTTTATTGATTGGCGGCTGCTGTACTTCACTGTGCCTTCTCCCTTCTTCCTTTCTCTCAGATCTCTAGATTGATATTTTCTCGGGAAAATTCCAGAATTTGAACTTTTCTTTCTGGGAAATCATTGCATCAGAAGACCCATTTGGTTGAAAGATGTGGAGGAACATCGCCAAGCGAGCTTCGTCGAGAAAATTTCAGTTTTTCTCCGGTTCTTCCTCCTCCTCGTATTGCTCCGGCAGAGTATCTCAAAGCCCTAATTTGATCGGGAAAAATGTATCTCCGGTGACCGGAACTCATCATGATATGGGTCTACGTCGAAACCGATTACCAAGCGTTCAAATTAACGAATTGGGAAGATTCAGCTCATATCGTCAGAATAAACCCTACTTTTACTCCGTCTCGTTCAAAGGCTATGCTACGGCTGCAGAAGCAATCGATTCGACAGACCCTGATGATTATTCATCAGGGAATGAAGAAATTCAGGAATTGATAGAAGATATGGGGAGAGAAGCTGAAGGAATGAACAATAAGGCGAATTTTCCGGGAAAAAAACAGGTCAGGAAAAAGGTAGGAGAAATGGCAGCAACAAAGTATTATTTGTTAAAACAGAGACAGATTAAGATGGAAACAGAAGCTTGGGAAGAAGCAGCAAAAGAGTATCAAGAACTTCTAGAAGATATGTGTAAACAGAAGCTAGCACCAAATCTACCATTTGTGAAATCACTTTTTCTTGGTTGGTTTGAGCCTTTGCGTAATGCTATTCAAGCTGATCTTGATTCTTTTAAAGTTATGAAGATAAAGAAGGTACCTTATGCAATATATATGCAACAATTACCGGCAGATATGATGGCTGTTATCACTATGCATAAGATGATGGGACTGTTAATGTCCAACTCTAATGGCTTAGGCAGTGTTAGGGTGGTTCAAGCTGCTTCTCAGGTTGGAGAAGCTATTGAACAGGAGGTGAGCCCGAAATTTTCGTTAGATTCATTTGGGTTTTTGGTTTTGATGCTAAAAGATTAATCTTGATGTTGAATTCCAATTATTCAAACATGTTCGATATGTATGGACCTATAACTGCGTTTGCAGGGAGTTTAGGTTTGCCCAACACCTATATATGAGATCAAGATCAAGGTTCATGTCCTTAGGACAATACATCGTAACATTCCCCCTTACGCCCAAACTCGATCTTAGAGCCTAATACACAATCGAGGGTCTAACATCGGTATACTCAAATCAGGGGTTGGGATCTAATTAATCCCAAAAATTAGTTTAAGAGTTTAGGGTTTACCAACATCATATATATGAGAGTAAGGTTCATGCTCTTAACCGATGTGGGACAATACATCATAACATTCCCCTTCACGCACAGGCTCGATCTTAGAGTCTAATATACAATCGAGGGTCTAACATCGGTATATTCAAATCAGGATGAACTAGACTCTGATACCATGTCAAAAATGAGTTGGGGTCTAACTAATCCCAAAAGTTAGCTCAAGAGTTTAGGGTTTCCCAACACCATATATATGAGATCAAGGTTCATGTTCTTAGCCGATGTGAGACAATACATCACAACAGTTTACGCCATTGTTGTTGCCATTATATGCGTGAAATGCTTGAGTTTCAGTACTTAGACTAATCCACAATGAGTTCTCCATTTGTTAATTCTTATGTCTTTTTGATCAATCAGGCTATGATCAATAGGTTTCTTGAGAAAACAAAAAAGAAAAAGAATACAACAAACAAGAAGATCGAAGAAGGCTCTGAAACTGTATATGAAGAGGGTCCTGAAGTGACTAAAGATCAAGAAAAGTTAAGGAAAAAAGTTTCGGTATTGTTAAAACAACAGAAGGTGAAGCAAGTAAAAGGAATTGTGAAGGAACATGATAATTCCAAGCCATGGGGTCAAGAAGCTCAAGTCAAGGTTTGATTACTTCAAGATTTGTCAATGCGGGACGTTCTTAATTATTCTCTAATCACATTTATGATTGAGTTTGGCCTCGTTTAATTTTAGGTTGGTTCGCGTTTGATTCAACTTTTGATGGAAAATGCATATATACAACCTCCAATGGACAAAATTGGTGATGGTCCACCTGACGTTCGACCTGCATTCGTGCATACTCTTAAAACTGTAACTAATGAATCTACGTAAGCAATCTTACGCTTCTATTTATATTACTTCCCTTAAACCCTAAACCCCTCAAAACTTATGAAACATTCTATGGCTTTTTTCCTTTAGAAAAACTGGCAGGAGATATGGTGTCATTGAATGTGATCCTCTGGTTCATAAAGGACTTGAAAAAACAGTAAGTATAGTTGTTGAACACTTCGATTTATTCGTATAAAAGGATGCCATTGATGTATATTTATGATTTCTTGAGTGAGTTTGACACAATTTTCTGTTCTTCTCTCAGGCTAGACATATGGTCATTCCGTACATGCCAATGCTCATTCCTCCCAAGAGCTGGTCGGGGTATGGCCTTTACCCTTTGTTATTCGTTACTCGTGCAGTGTTTTCGTAGAATGGATTGGTAATTCGGCATTTCTTTTTTAGGTACGATCAAGGCGCTTACTTTTTCTTGCCTTCATACATTATGAGAACACATGGAGCTAAACAACAACGTGATGTGGTAAAACGAACGCCTAAGAATCAATTGGAGCCAGTTTTTGAGGTCTGAGGTTCTTTATTCTTAATGGAATTCTCATTTCTGAAGTTCTCACTTTCGTTTTCTCTTAAAGTACTTATGAAAGAATGATATTATTAATTGTGAATTTGTGTAATCAGGCACTTGATACCCTTGGGAATACCAAATGGAGGATAAACAATAAGGTATTAAGTGTAGTTGATAGAATATGGGCCAATGGTGGCTGTCTGGCTGGTTTAGTTGACTGTGAAGATGTGAGATCTCTCTCTCTCTCTCTCTCTCTCTCTCTCTCTCTCTCTCTCTCTCTCTCCCTCTCTCTCTCCCTCTCTCTAACCCTTTTATAAACTCCTAAAAGGTGCCCCTTCCAGAGGAACCTGACACTGAAGACCAAACAGAACTAAGGAAATGGAAGCGGAAAATGAAGGCTGCAAAAAAGGAGAACAACGAGAGAAACTCGCAGCGATGTGACATAGAGCTTAAACTTGCTGTATGATTAACCCTTTTTCTTACACTTCTCTTTTGACTACTCGGGTTTTGAAAATACCATTGATCCTTTATATGATGAGCAGGTGGCACGTAAAATGAAAGACGAAGAATGTTTTTACTATCCTCACAACCTTGATTTCCGTGGTCGTGCATACCCTATGCATCCACATTTAAATCATCTTGGTTCTGATCTTTGTCGAGGCGTACTTGAATTTGCTGAGGGAAAACCTCTTGGCAAATCAGGATTGCGGTGGTTGAAGATACAATTGGCAAACTTATATGCCACGGGTGGTGTTGATAAGTTATCTTATGATGGTCGTGTTGAATTTACCGAGAATCATTTAGAAGATATATTTGATTCTGCGGAGAGACCTCTCGAAGGAGAAAGATGGTGGCTCGAGGCTGAGGATCCTTTTCAATGTTTGGCTGCTTGCATTAGCCTTACAGAAGCCTTGAGAAATCCTTCTCCTGAAACTGCTATATGTCATATGCCTGTGCACCAGGTATCGAGTTAGATACATGTTCCATATGTTTTTCTACATGTGCTTGATCATTCACCATTATCGTGCTTAGGGGTATAAACTTAGCTGGCTCGGGCTCAGATCGCCATTAGTTGGCCAAAAACGAGCTGGAAAATCTTAGTTCAGCTCAGCTCGCCCAAAAACGGGATGGCTCGTGAACTAGACTATTTAATTTAAAAGAGTTATAATATATTAATATCATATGTTTTTCTTCCATCAACAATCATATTTGAACGAGCCGAACTGGGTATTTTTCAGCTCGTTTAAAAGACGAGCTGATGAGCTGAGCCATTTGCCATTTTCTACCTATGCCTGATAATTCACCATTATCGTGCTTAGGGGTGTAAAATTAGCTGGCTCGGGCTCAGCTCATCATGAGTTTACCAAAAACGAGGCGGAAAAATCTCAGTTCAGCTCAGCTCGCCCAAAAACGAACTGGCTCATGAACTAGACTATTTAATTTAAAAGATTTATAATACATTAATTTCATATGTTTTCTTCCATCAACCATCATATTTGAACGAGCCGAACTGGGTATTTTCCAGCTCGTTTAAAAAACGAGCTGAGCCATTTGCCATTTTCTACCTGTGCTTGATAATTCACCATTATCATGCTCAGGGGTGTAAAATTAGTTGGCTCGGGTTCAGCTCGCCATGAGTTTGCCAAAAACGAGCTGGAAAATCTCAGCTCAGTTCGCCAAAAAACGAGTTGGTTCATGAACTAGACTATTTAATTTAAAAGAGTTATAATATATTAATATTATATGTTTTTCTTCCATCAACCATCATATTTTAACGAGCCGAAATGGGTATTTTCAACTCATTTAAAAGACGAGCTGAGCCATTTACCATTTTATACCTGTGCTTGATAATTCACCATTATTGTGCTTAGGTTGTAAAATTAGCTGGCCTGGGCTCAGCTCGCCATGAGTTTGCCAGAAACGAGCTAGAAAATCTCAGCTCAGCTTGCCCAAAGACGAGCTGGCTCATGAACTAGACTATTTAATGTAAAAGAGCTATAGTATATAAATATCATATGTTTTTCTTCCATCAACCATCATATTTGAACAAGCCGAACTGGGTATTTTCCAATTTGTTAAAAAAACGAACTGACGAGCTGAGCCATTTACCATTTTCTACTTGTGCTTGATCATTTACCATTATCATGCTGCAACTCATTTAAAATCGACTCCTTCCTTCATTGCTTTCAGTTTATCATAATATATACACTTTGAATACATTATCTTACTTTCATGTATTATTTCATTTTGCAAGGATGGTTCATGTAATGGTTTACAGCATTATGCTGCACTAGGGAGGGATAAGGTAAGCTACTTCTTTCATTTTTGTCTTTATAACTATCATTTTAGATGTATACACCGAGTTTTTCTGATTCGTCTTTTTTATCGATATCTTTCCTTAGTTGGGAGCAGCTGCGGTCAATCTTGTCGCAGGGGATAAGCCTGCGGATGTTTACTCTGGAATTGCAGCTCGGTATATAATCCCCTTTTGAGCATGCCTCGATTTCTATATTTATGCGTCGTAGTGCTTGAACATCCACGGAACTGAAAAGATCGATTTTTGCTGGATGAAGTAAAAGGGTTTCGTTTTTTACATGATAAATCCGTTTTCTCGGTTATGATGTAGGGTTCTTGAAATCATGCGGCAAGATGCAGAGACAGATCCTACGACAAATCCGAATGCCATATATGCCAAACTCTTAATCAATCAGGTCGGTTGATCAGAAAGGATTTCCCTTGTACTGATTACTTACCGCGTGTGCTAATGTTAATTTCGATCCTCACCCGATGATTGAAATTCTTTAGGTCGATAGGAAGCTTGTGAAACAGACAGTAATGACATCAGTGTATGGTGTAACGTATATTGGCGCCCGTGATCAAATCAAGAAAAGATTAAAAGAACGAGGTGGAATTGAAGATGATGATCAAGTCTTTGGAGCATCTAGTTATGCAGCAAAAGTAAACGAATCTTTACTTGGTCTCGGGATTACATTTTTGTATGAAAACATATCATATCCGTCCCTATAAACCTCGTGGCATCGATTAATCACTCGTCTTTGATTTTGATTTTGATTTCAGACCACTTTGACAGCCTTGGGAGAGATGTTTGAGGCAGCTAGAAGCATTATGAACTGGTTAGGTGAATGCGCGAAGGTAAAGCGCAGATCTTTTCTATCTGTTACGTATATTGGCGCCCGTTCATAACCATTAACGACTAAAAAAAAGCTTTTTTTTTTCTTCTGGCGGATAGATAATTGCGTCCGAGAACAAACCCGTTAGATGGATTACTCCTTTTGGACTTCCCGTTGTACAACCTTATCGACAATTGGGACGACACCTGGTAATAAGCTGACACTTCTTGGGAATATAGCATAAAAAATATCCAACTATTTTATTTTAGTCTATAAAACATGAATTATTATTTTCAACTTAAAAAAACTCAAATTTATAACTTTTTGCCTTAAAAGTACTAACTTTAGGATATGATTAATTTGATAAATTTGTATTTTTTAGACAACACTTAGAAATTCAAAGAGTTAAAATATGATTTAATGTTTTTGTTTGTATATGGATATGATTAATTTGATAAGTTTGTGGTTTTTTAGATAAAATGTAAAAATTCAAACTTTTTAGGTTCAAAGTAATAATTTGTGTTTTATATGCAAAATTTAACAAGTTTGGTAATTTTTACACTATATTTCTAAAATTAGTGTTTTAAGGCAAAAAAATAAGTTTGGCTTTTTTGGTTAAAGATAATAATGCATGTTTTATAGGTTAAAATAAAATAGTTTGATATTTTTTATGCTATATTCCCACACTTCTTTGATATATAAAGATGGCTCGTAGATGCGCTGAAACCCTAAAGGTTGAATCTTTTTCAGGTTAAGACTTCCCTTCAGGTGTTGACGCTACAACGAGAAACTGACAAGGTACCGAACCAGAACCATATATATATATATATATGTATGTATGTATATACGCGCGTATATAGTTCTTGATATTGAAATTCTGTTAATGTTGTTGGTTTAGATTATGGTGAAAAGGCAAAGAACAGCATTCCCACCAAACTTTGTACATTCACTTGATGGATCTCATATGATGATGACTGCAGTTGCTTGCAAAAGGGCAGGCTTAAGTTTTGCAGGTCGGTTTTTCATGAATTTATACGTTCAATTTAACGTTTTTACTGCGTTTTTAACGGTAATAAACGATGATTAATTACAGGAGTACATGATTCATATTGGACGCACGCATGTGACGTTGAACAAATGAACGTATTACTCAGAGAAAAATTCGTTGAACTCTACGAAAAACCAATCTTGGAAAATGTACGTAAAGTACTTAACTTTCTTTCTAAATTACAACCTCGTTTTTTCGTTTCGTGATTTTGATAACGAAACTGAATACGGGTCGTGTTTGTTTTATGTTTTCAGTTATTAGAAAGCTTCCAACAATCGTTCCCGAATCTTACATTTCCACCACTTCCCGATCGTGGCGATTTTGATCTAAGGGAAGTCCTCGGATCGCCTTACTTCTTCAACTAATCGTTCCCGAATCTTAATTCATTATAAGTCTAACAAGAGAAAGAAAAGGTTAATTTGACGAATTACGCAGAGCTGTTATTCGGATCCTCAAACTCTCCTGGCCGTCGGATTGTTGTAAATATATACGAGACAGCGAGAGAGAGAGAGAGAGAGGGTGAGAGACGGATATCGAGATGATCTTACGCTGTCATTCTCCGTTCAAATCACTTACCCGTTGAGCGATTTTTTCGCAAACGAAAGACTGATTCTTCTTCAGGATACAAATTTCTCTAGTTGGGTAAGAAGAAGAGTAAAGTCTTCAAGAGTCTTGTTCTGTTTTATAGAATAGAGAGTGAAATAGTTATTTATTTATTATTTAAAAAGTTGTTTGATTTTGTTTTCTTTAGTAATTAACTATTTTGAATGTATTTTGCTACTCAAAGCAAAGAGATATTGTGTTAGAAATGGTTATGCTTTGTGGGTTTTGTTTTTTTTTTTTTTGGCTATGGGTTTTTGCCCATTAATGAAAAATAAAAACTAAATTTTTAGATATGTTCAATTTAATGTTTAATGTTCTATTAATTTTTAATATTTACATCGACTGAATCATTGAATGTTTTGTTTCTTCGTGGAAAAGGTTATTCGAAGATTGAGAAAGTAACAATTTGTTTGTTTGTGATATATTGATTCAAAAATATCATCAAACCAAAAGCAATTGAATTTTTGGGATCATCTTTGAATTTAGCTTGTTATAAAGAATGGTTCGCAAATTCAACATTTTCGTACGAGGTTTATCATCGATATATATATTGTGAAAAAATTAGCCAAATCTAATGCAATCTCTTGATTTTTAATATTTTATAACCGTTGATACACGTCTCGAGTTCATTTTGAAATGTTAGCACTTGCTCTGTGTAACTATTCGGGTTTCTCAAGCTTTAAAAAAATTGGATTTGAATTGAATTTGAATGTTTTTAGTCTGGATTAAAAAAAATTGAACTTGAAAAAACCGAATTACATTTAGATAATTGGATTATTGGGATATATCGAGTTGTTCGAGGTATTTGAATTCGGATTTTTTGGATATTATAATTAATTTGACTTATTCGGTTTAAGAATTCTTTGGGTAGTTATTATT
The DNA here is from genome assembly GCA_036759665.1 of Gynandropsis gynandra. Taxonomy (NCBI): domain Eukaryota; kingdom Viridiplantae; phylum Streptophyta; class Magnoliopsida; order Brassicales; family Cleomaceae; genus Gynandropsis; species Gynandropsis gynandra. The sequence goes on from CM071876.1 coordinate 594,224, forward strand.
TTACTATAAACAAAGATTTTTTGGATATTATAATTAATTTGAGTTATTCGGTTCTAGAACTCTTTGAATAATTATTTTTTTTAATATAAACAAAAATAAAAATATCAATATCAAATATAATTATAAAAGAAAAATTATTGGCATTTTTAGTGTTTATATATTTATTTATTTATTTATATATTTTTTACTTTTTTTTAACTGAATTTTTTAGGTCATTTGTGTTTTATTCGAACCGAATCAATTTAAATTTAAAAGGTTTTGAAATTTGAATTTATATATATTACTAAGGTAACCAATATTTCAAAAGATCCATATTATTTGGTTCGTCCAATCCGAATAATCTGAATTGACAATCCTAATTCACACGTTAAAATTGATGGTTGTGTCTATAAAGTCAAAGCACTTGTGAACTAATATTAGAGATAATTTGAAAGTTTATACCAAAATTTTTTTCAAAAAAATCCAAAATCACACCTATAATATATATATATAAATATAATATGAATTTCCTAGATATTTGGATGATTGGCACAATAATATAAATTGAATATAAGAAAAGATACTGTCGGGTCATGCAAAGATTGTGGTCCCCGTGAAAATCATATGAAAAAAAATAGTAATATGCCATTAGGGTATTTATCACTTGATGGTCCTTCAAGATTTTTCTTTGCTGATTTATTTTTTCTATCAATTAATTGTTGTAAAATCTGTTAAGTATTTTTTTGTCATAAAAATGTTAACCTGTTAATATTATTAAATAATATATATATATATATATTTTAAAAATTAATTTGTAAATTTATCTGAATATTCCTATATAATAATTAACTTTTATTTATTTCTTTTGATCTAGTACAAAAATATTAAATTATACAAATTAGTTTGGCATTGATTACGTTTTCAAAATTAATAATTTTTATGTAAAATACATATTGGACCACAAAACATGTCATTTCAAAGAAATACCCCACCCAAGTCTCATGAAAAAATTATTAGAAAATTCCAAGATTTAAATTTAATATAGAGGGTCCACTTTAACCCTTTCCATCTTTGCAATTTCTGTATTTTTGTACCGTCAAATTTTGTCAAAACGACTGTTCTTTTGCATTTTATGATAAGTTGTCTTACATATATGTTAGGATATGAATTTGGATTCATATAGATAATATTGGACACGTAATCTAAATTTTTGAGTTGATTTTTGAGATTAATTAGACTCAAGCCCATATTTTGACATCGTATCAGAACCTAGTTCGTCCTAATTTAAATATACTGAAATTGAGTCTCCGATTGCGATGTCCACGCAATCGAGAACATCGCCAGGACATGAACTTTGAACTCATATATATGGTACTAGACAACCCTAAAGTCTTGAACTGATTTTTGGAATTAATTAGGTCTAAACTAAGCCTAGCTAAACTGGTTTTCGGTTCGGGTTTCAGTTCGGTTATGATGGGTACGGATTATCTGGATTTCTATAAATAATAACTAAATTATGACCAAATTTAAATCGGTTTAGTTCGGTTTTATAATGGTTTGGTTCGATTATATGTATAAAAAAGGATAACCAAAATAAAACTTGAACTCTAATTAAATCGGTTTGGTTCGGTTATTATTTAGATTTTGGTTTAGTTTCTTCAAATCTAAGATGAAATTACTTTGTGTAAAAAAATTAAGTTATATATAAAAAATAGAAAAAAGTAGAAAAAATGAATATAATTGAATATCACAATGAAAATAATTTGAAAAAAAAATAATTTATTTAAGTCTTAAAAAATTTATCATTCACTAAAAAATAACTCTAAAACTTATCCACAGTTATATATAACAACATAAGCGAAGATGATACAATCCTAAAAAATAACCACCAAAGAATTTTAAGTTTTTTTGAAGAAATCGATTGATGAAGTGGAGGAGAAAGGCAACAAAAAATGAAAAAAATTCAAGTGAAGAGAAAAAGCAAATGTTAGGTTTTTTAATAATATATTTCAATAACCGTTCGATTAACCGATGTTTTTCGGGACGATTTTACATATTCAAAACTCGATCGGATATTTTAAATATATCCAAACCGAACCGAAATACTATAATTCGGTTCAGTTTTTAAAACCTGGATCATACTGTCCAGCCTTAGTCTACTCTAATCCCATATTTGACAATTGTCTTCTGTACCGTTTAATTTAAATTATAATTTGAGAAATTTATAAATTACTTGAATTGTATGATAATTTGCATTTTATGTAATCTAACTAGATACATTATATACATGATTTAGATATGAGCTTATTAACATGATACACTGGTCGTATAAATGTACATGTATATAAATATAAATAGGAATATTAAAATTTAAATGTTTAAAAAGTAATTTATATATACTGAGACGCAGCAAATCGAGGGTTGAATTTTGAGATAATGCATGGCCTTTACAGTGATGCATGGGGACCCAAATCTCTATCTATGTCTGATCGATCTATTACATATTTTATATCCTTTTTTAATCGAATTTAAACTAACGTAAAATTGATATATATATATATATATACACACCAAATTTCACATTTACAACCTGTATACTTAGATCTGAAATTGATATATTCGAAACTTGTGTGTGTATATATATATATATAATTTGTAAGATGCTTGGTAAATATATTAAAGATGGATACGTACTCAAATGAAACTAATTAACAATAAGATTGTATTAAAATAAATAAATATATATATATATATACAATAAACTTCACTTACAATCGCACCTTAAAATGGTAGAATTATAAATATGTACAATGGAAAACTCATGAAAATACAAGCAAAATTCTTGTTGCTGTGAATCTAAAAAAAAACAGCTAAAAATTAATTTTAATTACCTTAAAAACTGAATTAAAAATAATTACTCATTTAATTTACTTAGTAATAACCGGAAATGATGAAGTTAATCTCTTGACGAATCTTCCTTTCATTCGAGGTCTTTTTTCCGCATTTATTTTTCTAACCTCGTATCGTATCTTTTTCGAAAATAACCTTGTCCTTCTCTTTTCTCGATATCTCGAAACCCTAGCTTCTCTTCCTCCGTCGACTCCTATCGTTCCCGCTTGAAACCCGATCCCGCAAAATCCATCGGTGTATTGGTTGTTAGGAACTTCAACTCCGTTATCACCCTGAAAATCTCACCAAATTAAACTTTAGTGAAAATTTTCCATAATATGTTATATCGTGATATACTATAATTCAGTTCGGATATAAATTATAAATTCACAAATATCGTGATATACTATAATTCTGAAAATTTCACCAAATTAAACTTTCTTTAGTATAAATTAGTAAAAATTTGACATGATATGTTGTATTGTAATATATTATATTTCAGTTTAGATATAAATTATGAATTCATATATATAATATTCGACGATTTTAAATTTGTAATTTAACTTTTGATTCAAAGAGATCCAAAATTATATTTAATATGGCATAAAATGTGTTTTGTGTCGATTTAATACCATAATTACAATATATATATTCTAAAATTGAATATAAATGTGACATAATTTTATATTGTATTGTACCATATCGATAAAGATATAAAGCATTAACTTTATATATATATATATATATAAACCATCTTGTATTTTTTTAATTACTATATCACTTACCATAGAAATTGGCCAGGAGACATTATCAAGATCGAGCTCCGGTGGATCTCCGGCGGTCCACGGAGGAACTTGGCCGGCCCACGTGGAAATCACCGATTCATAATTAAGTCTCAACATTAGAACATTTTTCTTCTCCTTTTCATCCTCCATTTGACTCTTACAATTACCATTATTATTCCTCTCATTAATCAAATTTTCTTTATATTCATCATCATCATCATCATGATCATCATCATCATCTTCACATGTCTTATGTGACTCATCATAATCAAAGCTTAACTCAAACGGCGCCGTATCCATTTCATGACGATCATATAATAATTCTTCTTCTTTTTCCACTTTGAATATGGAAGATCGGCCGCGACCCGATGAACCATCGTCCATTACAAATGATTCAGCCTCAATCCCACGGCCGAGCAATGACTCAACGTCCGCCGCAAACGCCGCCAGTTCCATATCCGTCGGAAAAAACCCATTTAAACAACTTTCAGCATTGTCATGATCATGATCATCATCATCATCATCGATGATATTTCCACGTTTTACACGTGTCGGTAAACCAAAGCTTGATTTCTCTTCAATGGCGTCTGTAGCCATTGGATCAAGAACTGGAACTTGACAAATCATTTGTTCTTCATCGTAACTTTCGGTCTGATCCTCAACACTGATCTCTGGTACGAGGTCATGGCAGATTCCTTGGTAAGTCTTTTTACTTCCGCCACGTGGACTTCGTGCTTTACGTGTAAACCCATGATGCCACGTGGCGGTATGAGGCGGAGACATTGACGTCCGACGATGTTTTCCGGCAGAGCTGGCGGAATTCAAACGAACCCGTTCGTGTCTCCGGGCAAGTGGGTTCGCCGAGTGTACGGAACCGTCGCAAGTTTGACAAAGGAAAGCGTCGTCGGCGGACCAGTACCACCGTGCACGCCGCCGGACACAACTGTCGCAAGCCCTAGCGGTCTTGCCGCCGACCACATTCGCCAAACTCTTCATGGTTATGCCCTAATCACCATTCACAAAAAAAAACACAGCAAAAGTTTTTTTTTTTTGAAAAAAAAATCTTTTTCGAATTATGAGACTTTGTGTCTGTTTTGGTTGTGGGTTTCGTTTTCGTTTATAAAGTTCCTTTCTTTTTTTATTTTTATTTTATTTAGGATATGGCTTTAAAAGGAGAAATTTTTATTATGGTACAAAAAAAGAAATAAAATAAAATAAATAAATAAAGTTTGTAACTTTATGGTGTCCCACACGAAGGGAGTGAGCTTTTTCTGTCAGTGGAAGCACTTTATGTGATGTGTGGGACCCACGTTAAGGCCTTATCTGGATTCTGATTGGTTGAGTCTTGAAGATAATCCTCTTTAATGTATTTTAATTGGTTGGCTCTTTTTTCGATTAGATTTCTTGTGTGGTCCACTTTGTCCTTTTCTCGTCCCATTCCTTTTTCTTGTTCTTGTGCTCCCATTTTCTTTTTTTTTTTAATTTCATCTTTTTTATCCCACAGTAAAATTATTATTTATAAAAGTGATTAATCCGGGTCCGGATTTGGTTTTTATCACTTCGGTCTAGATTCGAAAAATGAATCCAAATTAAATTTGGATTCATCGAGTTTCGATTCGAGTTGTTCGGTTATTGGAATAATAAATAAAAAATAACTCGAATTATATTGGAGTTGTTTGGATATTCTTACTAATCCAGATTCTTCGAGTTATTTGGATAATTTGGATTATTTAGTTACGGATAATTTGAGTTTTGATGTGTTATTTAACGTTTTGTTAGATAATTCAAGCAATAGAAAACAAAAAATTAGTTATTTTTAAGTTTTAGATTGTACGAGTTATTCGGTTTCTTCCGAACTTGAATCGAATCGATCTAAATATGAATGAATTCTAGATTTTGAACTCGTATGAATTTTTAGGATAATTCAAATGGTTAATGAATTAGATTTTTCGGATTATTTGATTTGGATCGGTACGGATTCTCCGAATTGTTCACCTCTAATTATTTACATAAAAATAATTTCATACATCAGAAATTTATCCTTGTAATCTTATATAGAAATGGGGGTTTAATTGAAAAGAATAAATCCATATATATATATATAAAGTGTTATAAATAGATATGTAATTATTGAGTTTACTTTCTCATTTGAAAAACAAACTAAGTCCAAGGAGAGATTGATACATTCGAGTTTCCTCAATAAAAATAGACTTATAAGATTTTTATTTTTTGTTGTGGTCCCTCGATGCATCATCCTATCAATTCATTGGCTCTAAGATAAAATTTTAATCTTTGAATTAACATAAAATTTTAATTTATTATAATATTTTACATTTCGTATAATATATATAGGTAATGTAATTATCAGTTTTAAGTTGGTTTTTAATTATATCCTTTGATTTTGAATCAATAAGTTCATTTTATGTTTTTTTTGTTGGTTCAAAATATTTTCTTTTCATTTGTTAAGTTTTTTTTTATTTCTCTACACGAAACATGTTTTATTTTATTTTAGTCGTGATGAATTTGTTTGTCTAGATACTTATAAGATCAATAAAATATTTTTGGATTCTTATTTGATTACAAATTTTATTTTCTCTCATTTTAATCTATTGACAATGAATTGAGTTATTTTTAGTTAAACTAAGTTTAATCTACATGTAATACGTCCATATTTAAAATGTACTGAATTTAATACATCTAGTTGTGTTTAGTTTTTATGGTTTAATTTTTTAAGTTTAGTTTCTAATTACATCCAGATTTTTTATATTTTATTTTTTAATAATTAGATTTTTTATATTAAAATTTTTAGAGTTTGGATTATTATGGATTCCACTACTTTTAATTTTTAATTGTATTCACTTCAATCTATATTTTATAAATTGTTTTTTTTATCGAATTTGATCTGTTAAAACATGGTGTGATTAGGTTTTTAGGATTAAATTTTAAATAACAATTCGAATTAGAAAGAGAACATGTATTTTTTTTTGTTTTTATGTAATTAATTTCTTTAGTGAAAACGTATATATAAATATTTATATACTGAATTAAAAGAATAACAACAATATGGATAACTATTATTTCAAACCTCATCCATTTTGCAGAAAAAATCAAAAACTACTGCATCAACATTTCATCACAGGATAAGCGTATGGGAAAATCCTTGGCTATATTCATATGTTTGAGAATGACACTCAATTATTCCCACATATATTATATTCACATTCTTATTTCAATATTAATAAAAAAAGGTAAAAAAATCGTTACGATGATAAATCTGTTGAAAATATTAAAATTCGTCGAAATCTTATAATTTAAGTGAATTTTGATAAATATTTAAGAGTTGTTTTAGTGTTTTGAAAACGTAAATGGTGGTGGGACGGTGATATTTTCACTTATTTACTGAACGGGTAAAAAAACCTTTTCAAACTATAAAATAAGTTATATTACAAGAAAAAATAGGGAATATAGCATAAAAAATATCAAATTATTTTAATTTAGTTTATAAAACATGAATTATTATCTTTAACCTAAAAAAACAAAAACTTATTTTTTTACCTTAAAAACATTAACTTTAGGAATATAATGTAGAAAATACCAAACTTTTTAATTTTTACTTATAAAACACAAATTATTACTTTGAACCTAAAAATTTTGAATTTTTACAGTTTGTCTAAAAAAATACAAACTTATCAAATTAATCATATCCATACACAAACAAAAACACTAAATCATATTTTAACTCTTTGAATTTTTAAGTTTTTTCTAAAAAAACAAAAATTTATCAAATTAATCATATCCTAAAGTTGGTGTTGTTAAGGCCAAAAAATATAAGTTTTGGTTTTTTAGGTTGAAAATAATAATTCATGTTTTATAGACTAAAATAAAATAGATGGATATTTTTTATGCTATATTCCCTAAAAAATACTATATTATTTTGTTATATCTTTTTATGTTCTAGTTATTTTACCAATTTTGTTTTTTAAATAATTTTGTTTATGTTGTGGTTAAATTTTTTACTAGTTTTGTTAATGTTCTGAATATTTTTTTACAAAGTTTAAGTTTTATATAAATGGATATTGGTAGGCCCAAAGTTTCAAAAGTCTTCAAGAAATATGGGTTTTATGTTACAGCTTAAAAGGCTGTTTTAGCCCAATACTTTAGGCTTAGCATTAAAAAATATTAAAATGGTATCTATAAATCAAATATAATTTCACGTGTTCAAAAATTATCGAATGCCATGAGCCTACAGTTGACTGTAGAATATTCTAACTTTGTTCACATTTATAAATTTGTATATGAATTCGACAAAACTATGATATATTTATATTTATATATTTGTACCCAAATATTGTATATTAAAAATATAGATATTTATAAAAATATCTAAAAATATCACTTTGAATCGTAAAGAAAAAAGACCTCTTTTCGTTACTTTTGTTTTAAAGAACAATGAGGAAAGATGAAGAGTTCAGAAGTTCAATCGCAAAATTCGAGAAAAATTTTAAACGTTTCTTTTTTCATTTAAGGCAGTTATCGATGGTTTCATCCTTTCCAATCGTGATGGTAAAGAGATACCAAATGTGACGTCAAAGAGATACCAATTGCGGAACGTGACCAGATGACGAGCATGTGGTGGTCCGAAAAATGGCGTTGAACGGTAGTAGCGTTGCGAAATTGGCGTAAATGGTATCAATAAAACTAATTTAAGTCTTGTTTTTGCCTATAGTTACTATTGTCCTGCTCTATAGATGACATTGTTCGTTTATGGCGATTAGATTCTGACGAATACCTCAAATTATTCTCCTTAAACATTTTAGTGAATTTCTTACAGAAATGTCAGCAATATACGTATTATCGTGGGTTCTTCTCTAAGATACTTTGAAGACAGGTAAGTCTTGTAGACACTCTAAATACACAAATTTTCAAATAATGTCGATAATAAGGTGTCTTGGTAAGAGAAAAATATTACATTTATTATGTGTTTTAAGATTTTGTAGACTAGATTCTTGGTATGAATAGAGATTTTCACGGCCTTATTTACAATTATGTTTGATGGGTCATCTCTCATTTTATTCAGATTATTGGGTTTTGTCCTAACAATCGATTCTTGAGGAAAGATACCATATCGAGAAGTTATTATACAATTCTTTGCGAATGATTTGCTTTTGATCGTCACTTATTATTGCAAAATCTAAAAAGAATTATACCGAAAGCATATGGCTACCGATCTCATTACAATTATGTTTGATGGGTCATCTCTGATTTTATTCAGATTATTGGGTCTTGTGCTAACAATCGATTCTTGAGGAAAGATACCATATCGAGAAGTTATTATACAATTCTTTGCGAATGATTTGCTTTTGATCGTCACTTATTATTGCAAAATCTAAAAAGAATTATACCGGAAGCATATGGCTACCGATCTCATTTAATTGCACTAGAACAAGGTTATCAAAGTTTTATCAAAGGTCCAACCGAAGTTTATGTGGATGTTGTAGGTTCTTTCGTATTTGTATAGATTTTAAAAAAATCTATAGTTTGAGTTCCAATTTTAAAAATAAATGTTTTTGTTGATAGGGTGTTTCAATTAACTTTAATAATTATGGTCCAATTGATAATATCTAGCACTAAAATTTCAAAAAACAAGTTGAATAGATTCACAAAATGACTCATAATTTTAAATAGGTTCATCAACATTTTTTCAATGGTTTAACTTTTGACAATATCTAACTCTTTTATCTTTGAATCAACATATCAAATTTCATAATTTAAATTATTAGTCTCTTTCTCTTTCTCATTGAATCTAAATTTTGTAATGCTATTAAAAAAGTGATATGTTAATGGATTGTTTATTCGTTAGGTGTTTAAGATGATGTTTTCTAGTTAATCTAAGTGCATATTATGCCTTAGCACAGTACTCGAACCTCAAATTTAATAAAAAAATTTATATTTTATACTATTTAATTATCTATATATTTAATGACTATGTAATATTTTATATATAAATAGTATAAATATTTGCTAATACCATTTGTATTTATATATATAACAAAATATCTATATCAAATATTTATATTTGTATAAGATGTGTAGGATATTCAAAATGTCGGTTTGGATACATATTTAATTTTATGAATAAATCTAATATTTTGTATATATATATACATTTTTGCTTTATTCGAGATAATTAAAATTTAAATAATATATACATCTAATTTATATTAATTGAATAAAAGTTATATATATAGTAAACAAATCAGAAATATTATTATGTATATAATTTAAATCTCATGATTAATTATATTTCCGAACAATTACAATACAACCAATCCATTTTTATTTCACCTAATACTGGTACAATTCAATTCATTTATTATCCAATGATTTTTAGTTGAAATTATAAAATTCATAATGATAAAAGTTTAATTAATTTGACATAGATATGTAACCGATTTTAAAATAAAATTCGATTTGAAATGGATCAATATAAATTGTCATCTCCATGGACTTATTAAAACTATTAGGGTAAAAAATATAATTTAATATATATAAATAATATAAATCAATATATTTATATAATAGTATATTATTTTATATTTGTATGGGGATATAATTTAGTTATTTTGTTTATTTTGTGATGGATTATATTTTAATATTTTATAACCTTATAAAATAAACACGTTTATATATAAAAAACTATTGTAAAAGAAATAGAACAATATTAAGAGAAGAGAGCAGGAGAGAGGAGGAGATAATTCTTATTGAAGAATGATTCTCAAGTGTACATTTACAAATGAAGTTGCCTCTATTTATAGGCTTACAAGGATAGATGAAGAGACAAAACAATGTAGATAAATAGATAGAATTGTCATAATCACATAGGATTAATGATGGACAAAATACGAAGAGTTTAGAATCTCAAAAGACATTCAGATAATAATTATTTCATAATAAAAACCCTTGAATGTCTATTGAGTAATTGGAATATGCTTTATTAAAAATTTACTAGGTAAAACCCGTAGAGAAAAACCCTAGTAAAGAATACATATCCTTAATGATATGGAATAGATATGTTGCCTCGTTAAAAACCTTTATTAAGAAAACCTAATAGGAAAAACTTAGTAAAAGGGAAAAAGAGTGCAACACATATCTTTTCTCCCCCTGATAAGATCATTATTTTATATCTTTCAAACGACGCATTCCAATTAAAGAAACCATCTTCTCAAATGATCTCGAAGGTAATGCCTTAGTGAATAAATCAGCTGGATTCTCACTAGACTTTATTTGTTGAACATCTATCTCACCATTTTGTTGAAGATCATGGGTAAAGAAAAATTTAGGTGAAATATGTTTTGTTTTGTCACCCTTAATGTAACCATCCTTTAATTGAGCTATGCATGCAGTATTATCCTCAAACAATATTGTAGGGATATTTTTATCAATTGGGAGACCACATGACTCCCTAATATATTGAGATAATGATCTCAACCAAACGCATTCACGACTTGCCTCATGAATAGCTAATAACTCTGCATGATTTGTTGAAGTGGCTACCAATGTTTGTTTTATAGAACGCCATGAAATTGCGGTTCCCCCACAAGTAAATACATACCCAGATTGAGATCGGGCTTTATGAGGATCTGACAAATATCCAGCATCTGCATAACCAACTAAATTTGGTTTTGATAAGTTATTATAATATAAGCCCATATCTGTGGTCCCTCGAAGATATCTAAAGATATGTTTTATACCATTCCAGTGTCTTCGAGTTGGCGAGGAACTATATCTTGCCAATAAACTTATTGCAAAAGATATATCAGGACGTGTATTATTAGCAAGATACATTAGTGCTCCAATAGCACTAAGATATGGTACTTCAGGACCAAGTAATTCTTCATTTTCCTCACGTGGTCTAAAGACATCTTTATTAATGTCTAATGACCTTACTACCATAGGAGTACTTAAAGGGTGCGCTTTATCCATGTAAAACCTTTTAAGTACTTTTTCTATATAGGATGATTGATGCAAAAATATTCCATCTTCCAGATGCTCAATTTGAAGACCTAAACAAAATTTTGTTTTTCCAAGGTCTTTCATCTCAAACTCTTTCTTTAAGCATTGCATAGCTTGTGATAACTCTTCAGGAGTTCCAATCACATTTAAATCATCAACATAAACCGCAATTATAACAAACTTTGATTTTGATCCTTTTATGAATACACATGGGCATATAGGATCATTTTTATATCCTTCTTTTATCAAATATTCACTAAGACGATTATACCACATCCGTCCAGATTGTTTTAGCCCATACAACGCTTTGTTTAATTTAACAGAGTATATTTCTCGAGAATTATTACATGCTTCTGGCATTTTAAATCCATCAGGGATTTTCATATATATATCATGGTCTAACGAGCCATACAAATAAGCCGTGACCACATCCATGAGGCGCATTTCAAGTCTTTCGGTCATTGCCAGACTTATCAAGTATCGAAGCGTTATTGCATCCACCACAGGCGAATATGTTTGTTCATAATCAACACCAGGAATTTGGGTAAAACCTTGAGCAACAAGTCTTGCTTTATATCTAATGATCTCATTTTGTTCATTTTTCTTTCGTAGAAATACCCATTTATTTCCAATTGGTTTGATTCCTTCTGGTGTTTGGACAATTGGTCCAAAAACTCCTCTCCTTTTAATAGAGTCTAATTCAGACTTGATTGCCTCTTTCCACATTGGCCAATCATTTCTATTTCTACATTCCTCTATAGAGGTAGGTTCATGATCCTCGTTTTCATTTATTATATCGCGCGCTATATTTTCAACAAAAATATTGTCGACAATTATTTCTTTTCGGTTCCATCTTCTTCCTGTATTGATGTAGTTAATTGAGATCTCTTCATTTTCATTGGTTTCAGGTACCTGATTACTTTCATCATTAACCATATCAATGATCTCTTCTGGAGATACGTCATCATTTTGACCATCAAGATTAGTTGCTCCTTTTCTTTTTCGAGGAAGTTTATCTTTGGAACCAAGTGGTCTACCACGCTTCATGCGCACCTTAGACTCACTAGCAATTATAGGTTGTCCTTCTGGGACATGTATTTTAATTGGAGCATTCACAGCTGGAATATGAGATTTTGTGACTTTTTTTTTGGGTCAGCGAATGCGTCTGGCAATTGATTCGCAATACCTTGTAAATGGATTATCCTTTGAACTTCTAAATCACTTTCTTTTGTTCGAGGATCTAAATTTGTCAGTGATGATACATTCCATGATATCTCTTTCTCCAAATGTTTGTTACTTTCCCCTAATGTTGGGAATAATGATTCATCAAAATGACAATCTGCAAATCTTGCAGTGAAAATATCTCCAGTCATTGGTTCAATATATTTTATTATTGACGGAGATTCATACCCAACATATATTCCCATTCTCCTTTGAGGTCCCATTTTTGTTCGTTGTGGTGGATTAATTGGGACATATACCGCACATCCGAAAATCCTCAAATGAGAAATATTTGGTTCCTGACCATAAACCAATTGCAAAGGGGAATTATCATGATAACTAGTTGGCCGAATGCGTATAAGTTGTGCTGCATGTAAAACAGCATGACCCCAAGCCCAAATGGGAAGATTGGATTTCATAAGTATTGGTCTTGCAATCCATTGAATTCGTTTTATAAATGATTCTGCTAGACCATTTTGAGTATGAACATATGCTACAGGATGTTCTACTCGTATACCAATCGACATACAATAAGTCACAAAAGACTGAGACATGAATTCACCGGCATTATCAAGACGAATTGTTTTAATCGGATGATCAGGAAAATGTGCCCGTAATCGTATTATTTGTGCAAGTAATCTCGCAAAAGCCAAATTACGAGATGATAATAAGCACACGTGTGACCATCTTGTTGAAGCATCAATTAATACCATGAAATATCGAAATGATCCACACGGTGGATGAATCGGGCCACATATATCACCGTGAATTCTTTCTAGAAATGATAATGATTCATTTCTTATTTTTGCTGAAGAGGGTCTTGTTATTAGTTTTCCCTTTGAGCAATCAACACAAGAAAATTCATTGGATTGAAAAATCTTCTGGTTTTTCAATGAATGACCACATGAATTTTCAATAATTTTTCGCATCATCGTTGAACCGGGATGGCCTAACCGGTCGTGCCAAACTTTGAAATGATTTACAACATCAGTAAACTTCGGGTTTACTGTATTATATGCTTCAATCATCTCAATAGATGTGTAATATAAACCAGATGATAAAGCATGTAACTTTTCTAACACACACCTTTTACCCATTATAGTTGAGGTAATACAAAGATACTCAATGCCTTTTTCATTCATAGTTTCAATGTGATATCCATTAATACGAATATCCTTGAAACTTAACAAATTTCTTGAAGACTTTGGAGAGTACAAGGCATTGTAAATGATAAACTTTGTGCCATTTGGCATCGCAAAAATTGCTCTTCCGGAGCCCTCAACAATTTTTGCACATCCTGATATGGTATTGACATATGCTTTATCATTTCTTAAGTTTGAAAAATATTTCTTTTCTTTTAGAATGGTATGTGTAGTAGCACTGTCTGCGAGACATAAATCTTTATCTTGGATCTTCAATTGATTCATATTCCAAAATCTATATAATAAAAAATATGAATAAATAAACATAAAATAAAAGAAACATATATTATTGCATAAACTTTATTCAAATAAAGAGTACTAAAATAAAACCAACATTACTTAGAAAAGAAACATAATTCATAATATTGAAATAAATAAAAAAAAAATTAAACTTCTTGATCAATTCTGAGCACTTCCATCTTCAGGATGGATAAGAAAATCGGCAACATCAAGGGACATCAGATCATCAATGCCTTCCACAAACATGTTGGAGTCATCGTCAACGAATTTAGCTTCAACGAAATTAGCTTCAACATCATTTTCTCCTTTCTTCAATGACTCTTGGTAGAGATTCACAAAATGTCTAGGAGTACGACAAGTACGCGACCAATGTCCATGCATCCCACATCGGTGACAAATACTTTCTTTCTTATTCTTGCCTCCTTCGTTATTTCATCGGAATTCCTTTTTAGTATTGTAATTGCTTGGTCCACCGCGGAAAAAACCTCTACCTCCTCTATATCCACGTCCACGACATCGGTCAAGCCCGCGCCCACGGCCACGGCCACGGCCACGACCACGATAATTGTTAAATGCTACCACATTAGCTTCAGGTAATGGAGCAGACCCAGTGGGACGGGATTCATGATTTTTCATCAATAACTCGTTATTTTGCTCAGCAACAAGGAGACAAGAGATTAGATCTCCATATTTTTGGAAACCCTTTTCACGATATTGTTGTTGCAAGAGCACATTAGATGCATGAAACGTAGATAACGTTTTTTCCATCATATCAGAATCAGTGATGGTTTCACCACATAGTTTCATTTGTGAACTGATTCGAAATATTGCCGAGTTATACTCGCTCACAGTTTTGAAATCTTGGAAACGTAGGTGCATCCAATTATAACGAGCTTTTGGAAGGATCACGGTTTTTTGATGATCATACCTCTCTTTTAATGATTTCCAAAGATCTGCAGGATCTTTAACCGTGAGGTATTCAATTTTCAATCCGTCATGAAGATGATGACGGAGAAATATCATGGCTTTTGCCTTATCTTGATTCGAAGATTTATTCGGAACACCAATGGTCTCTTTGAGACCTTTTGCATCCAAATGTATTTCCGCATCTAACACCCATGACAAATAGTTTTTGCCGGATATGTCGAGAGCCTCAAACTCTAGTTTCACAAGGTTTGACATGTTGATGCTATATGAAGAAAAAAAATGTAAACGATTTGAAAAATATCAGATCAAATTATAACTTTTCTGATACACAAGATCCATATAAATGGCGAGTGTAGAGCATACTTAGTTATTTCGATCTTACTATAATATTGAAATATATAAAAAAAATTGTAATGATTAAGAGAAAAAAAACCTCGAAAGATTGAAAGAAAAACAGAGCTTCGTGCTGATAACGTATTGTAAAAGAAATAGAACAATATTAAGAGAAGAGAGCAGGAGAGAGGAGGAGATAATTCTTATTGAAGAATGATTCTCAAGTGTACATTTACAAATGAAGTTGCCTCTATTTATAGGCTTACAAGGATAGATGAAGAGACAAAACAATGTAGATAAATAGATAGAATTGTCATAATCACATAGGATTAACGATGGACAAAATACGAAGAGTTTAGAATCTCAAAAGACATTCAGATAATAATTATTTCATAATAAAAACAATATTATAAGGTTATTAGAAAACGTGGAGAAATTAGGATAATCGAAATTAGAAATTATTTAATATGGGACATAGCGAATTGACCCACGCCTCGCCCACCAACCCCCACCCGCCAAATCTTTAATGTCAACAATTCCATACCTTTTTTATTCCCTTACTACTTTATATTATAATAGTGTAATTAAATTAATAATATCATAAAAGTTATTAGCTTTAGATCTAATTTAACTTAAAAAAGTTAGTTTAAAATTTCAAAAAAATATCCAAAATTATATATATACATATAAATCTATAACTCATATTTTAATACGAAATAATATAATACTTTACTTTTAATATTGGTAATGAAATTTACACATAACAATTGTTATTTAATATTGAAATATCTATATTAGTACGAATTAGATTTTGATATATCATATCAAATAAATTTGTGTATAACTCAACTCAAATTTTAATTTAATAATTTAAAAATATCTAAAAATATATTTATAAATCTATAATTCGTATGAACTGATACGAAATAATATGTCATTATAATTACCGTCAATTTTTTTTATCTTAACTAAAATCTCTACAAATCGATAAAATATTATTTTAAAATGTCTCAATTTTATAGTAATTTTTTCTAAGCTTATAGTAGCACATAAATTTGAGAAAAAAATTAACTTCATATATTTTTACGGCATGATGATTAACGATTTAAAAAGAATCGGTATAAATTTGAATGTGTTTTAAAATAATATTTTATTAATTAAAATTTGTTTGTATATTTTACTAAATTAAGAGAAAATCTTAAAATCGAAAAAATCTTATAGAGATTTCTAAACAATTTAGTCTAATTTATAAACATATACAAAACTAAGAAGAAGAAGAAGTAGCTATTTAAGGTGAGGCAAAGTACAAAATGGGACTTAAAAAGATGAGTTGAATTTACCACCGAATGTACTAAGATAAAAACTGTTACATAAATTATCTTATAACTTATTTATATTAATATAAAAAAATATTGTAAAATTAAATAACCGACCAGTCTGGTGAGATGTGACATTTCTATATAATACTCATATGATGCTCCAGCTTTTAGAAAAATAATTATTATATTGTACTATGAAATTAATAAAAAAGGAATTATAACCTTTTTTTATAACGTAGGTTTAATAAAATTAATTTATTTCGTAATAATTCGAATGTAGATGGAAAAATATATATTTACTTTTTTTACCGGTTTAGTTATTTCAATGGTAAAAGAACCATAATTAATACGGATTATTTATATAAGTTAATTTAAAAAAATATTCCGCTGTCAATTCATGAAACAAATAGATAAATTAAATACGATTTCAAATTTAATACAAAGCATGTTACCTCGTTTGTTATCCAAATCAGTCGCTCGAAAAAAATATGTAATTTGTTAAATAAATATTGAACAAAAAATTTAGAGATATTAATATGTTAAATAATTGATCTTGAGTTATAAAATAGTTTTTTGTTAATTTCTATATAATCATATAATAATTGAGTATTGAAAGTATTATGTGATTTATGTAATATTTTCAATAATTTGAGTTTAAATCGTAATTATAAAAAAAATAATAATTATAAATAAACGAAAACGAGTTTTCGTTATCAGAGTATTCTAAAACTAAAAAACTCTAGCCGTCAGAAAGAAAACCGAAGAACGAAAAACAGTTTTCGTTCTTTCCGAATTCCGCATCAAAACAGATTTGATCTCGGCGTGGATACGCGTAGAGGGCTTGCATTATCAAGCCTTACATCCGACTATCACACGTTCAACACGAAAAGTACTACGAAATCGTTTCTAGTTTTTGTTCGATGTTGAAACCCCGAAAAACTACTCGTTAAACATGACTAGATCTATAATCGGGTTGATAAAACACGTTTCCGCATCTAAATCAACCCTACAAATATATGATCGTACATACGTATATCCCATCAAACTATGAAATGTACGAAATTTTATAAAAATTGGATCGAATATTTAAAAATAGCATACCATTTTTTTGGATTTTTTTTTTCATTTTCAATATGCAGTTTTAAATAATTTACATTTGTTTTAGAATTTATCATTCGGATAAAAAAAGAGTACAAATTACAAAAAAAACAACAACAAAAGTGTAAAAAAGGTATTTATTGATACATCAGAAATTACCGCACGTTTAACAGAAAAATATATGCAGATTTAAGCATTTATGTTGTCTTTTCCCCTTCCATCCTAACCGTATCCCAAGTAAATTAACCGTCCAAACCGGACACGATTAAATCTAAACCGGATTGGATCGAATTAAACCCAACCAAACCAAGAAGATTTTTTCATAGTTTGACTATTTCAGGGATATAAACCGGGTATCGATCGATAGAGTCCGACCATGGTCCATCCGTTGGCACGTTGATCGTACGGTTACACGTCCACACGGCGGAATTACACTTGAACCCACTTCCAAACGCAATTTGCCAAACGCGATCACCGCGTTTCATCCGTCCCTTGGCCTCAATATAACTTAATTCATACCAAAGTGAGGATGAAGAAGTGTTTCCGAATCGGTGTAAGGTCATTCTTGATGCCTCAACGTGTTCTGACGAAAGCTGAAGGTTCTTTTGTAGTTCGTCGATGACTGCTCGACCACCTGCGTGGATGCAAAAGTGCTCGAACGCAAGTTTGAAATCCGGTATGTACGGTTTCCATTTTGGATTGAAGATTTTTCGACCGATCAGCGAAAATAAGAAGAGAATTTGCTCAGACGCCGGTAGAACCAAAGGACCTGTTTACATCGGTTAAGATATGAATTATAATTTCATACTTATTATATCCAAATAATTCTAAACTTTTGAGTTACGATTTAGATAAATTAGATTCAAACTAATTTGACATAATTTATATTTAAAATATTTTAACGGTTTTTAAACAGTCTAACTAAATCAAATCGTATTAACCAAACCAAATCAAATCTGAATGTGGTTCAATTTTTAGTTTGGTTCGGTTTTTAGTTCATATATATGTAGTTTAGATGATTCCAAACTTTTGAATTACATTTTGGATCAATTAGATTCAACCAATTTGACACGATATATAAAATTTGACGGTTTAAAAGTCTAACTGAATCAAACCATATTTTTATTAACCAAAACGATTCAAAATTGAACGTGGTTCATTTTCTACTTTGGTTCGGTTTTTAGTTCATATTTATGGTCTAGATGATTCCAAACTTTTGAATTACATTTTGGATTAATTAGATTCAAACTAATTTGACACAATATATAATTTGACAGTTTAATAGTCTAACTAAATCAACCCATATTAACCAAACCGAATCACAATTGAATGTGGTTCAGTTTTTAGTTCGATTCGGTTTATAGTTCATATTTATGGTCTACATGATTCCAAACTTTTGAATTATATTTTGGATTAATTAGATTAAAATTAATTTGATATTAACAGTCTAACTGAATCAAATCGTATTAACCAAACCGAATCAAAATTGAATATGGTTCATTTTTTAGTTCGGTTCGGGTTTTAATTCAGATTTATAGTCTAGATGATTCCAAACTTTTGAATTTACATTTTGGATCAATTAAATTCAAACTAATTTGACACAATATTCAATTTGACGGGTTAACCGAATCAAACCAAACCGAATCAAAATTGAATGTACTTCGGTTTAGTTCGGTTAGGTTACCCCTCCATTGAATTAAACCGAAATTAAACCGGAATATAACCAATGGTATAAGACTTTTACCTAGAGTGGTGATGTTAGACTTCAACGCTTCTCCGGCAATGGCCATAAGATCTTTAGATAAGTTAATGCCGACATTTCCATCTTTATCTTCTTGTTCATACACACAATAATATGACTTATCGTCGGCCCCACGGTGTGTACGGACGACATGGCCGAGTCGGTATTTAGCTCGCCACCGGTCCGACCGGCGGTTCGATAAGAGAATCGCCGCCGCACCCATCCGGAAAAGACAATTGGGAAGAAGCATGGCTCTATCATTACCTTTATAGTAATTGGGTGTGATGATCTCCGTACTAACGATAACGGCGTTAGAATTTGGATGAACTTGAAGTAAATCTCGAGCTAAATCGACGGAAATTAAACCGGCGCTACAACCCATACCGGAAAGATTGAAACTTTTGATATTACTCCTTAATTTATACTTATTAATCACCATGGCCGATAATGACGGTGTCGGAGAAAATAAAGAACAGTTCACTATTAAGATATCTATGTCTTTAGGGTTTAAGTTTGTTTTCTTGAAGAGATCATCCATGGCGGAAAAAATTACCATTTTAGCCTCACCTCTAGAAGCTTCCATTGTTGGATTTGGAGGAATGTAATGAATCGCCGGAGGTAAACAGGTTTCTTCACCGAGTCCCGACCGTTCAAGAATCTTCATTTGAAACTCAACACTTTTAGGGTTATCTTTAAGGATCAATCTAGAATGTTCCATGAACGTAGCAAAAGGGACACGACATGTAACAGGAGGTTTGTAAGAAGCGTAATCGACAAGGTAAACAGTACGAGGTTTGGACATGAAGTAAAGTGTGGAAATGAAGATGATGAAGAAAGATGAAGAAAGGGTTTGGATAAGATTGAAGTGAAAAGAGTTCCAAAGATTGAGGATCTGTTTAGGGTTCATATGAAGGAGTTGAATGAAGATAGTCGCCATTATTGGAATCAGAAGAAAGCTTAGAAAGTGATTAACTAAGTATTGATAACCTAATTTTACATACTTGAGCTTCACGGAGGTTGAAAATTCTGGTAAAGTTTGAGGCATTCTTTGGAAATGTATGTATGTATGTACGTATATGTGTATGTATATGTGTATGTATAGCTGTGTTGTTTGGTTGGTGTTGAAGAAGAAGAAGAAGGAAGAAGGATATAAAAGGAGAAGAAGAAGGGCAGATGAGATGAATTAATGGAGGGACTAACGTCACTCAACGCTCTTGGTTCACTTTGTATTTAATTTTTATGTTTTTATTTTTTATTTTTTTATTTTTATTGTAATTTTAATTAATAAATTTTGTGGAAATCGTAGCGTTTGTGTTTGCGTTTGGTAGCGTTTCTGTCGGCGATTGGCGCGTTTTGTTTCATTTTTTCTGAATGGTAGAATCGCCGCGTTTGTGGATGACTACGACTATAAGCGAATGGTAGAAAACTGTTGCGATAGCGTTTTGAATAAAATTACCAAAATATACAATTATTAAGAAAAAAATTTATTTATTTTTTTTAGTGTATATTTTTTAATTATAATTTTCAAATATTTGAAATACATTTAGAAATTAAAAAGTTATAAAAATATTTAAATATACAATATATACATATATACATATTTACGAATAATAACATTATAATAAAAGGAGAGAAAAGAAAGGGAAAAACACGAAATTATTTTGATAATTTTATTTAAATAAAACGTACCAAAAACGCAAACATAACGCAACATAATTTCAAATTTTTAAAATCTACGTTTTGGTGCGTTTTCGGGCGACTACGACTCTACCAATCGATTTTAATGTCATCCAAAATCGTCAAAAAACGCAATCGTCGTATTTGCGTTTGACTGTGATTCCATCAATCAGATCCTTAATGGAAGGACTAACATCACTCATGATCTTGGTTCACTTTGTATTTAACTTTTATGTTTTTTATTTTTTATTTTTTTATTTTGATTGTAATTTTAATTAATAAATTTTGTTTTTTTTAACCATTGCCTCGATTTTTCCACTTGTAACTAAACAAAGCCCATTGATGGAAAAGAAAAATGATAAGGACTGTTCCCCTTTGCTATTTATTTCCTCTCATCGACACTTAATATTTACTATTTTTTTTTATAAAAATAAACCCTAAAATTTATCAGTAATAAATGTTTGTATTTATCGAGATCAATATGTGTTAGGATTTCGAATTCAACACTCACTCAGTTGGTAGGAGGAAAATTGTACAATTCACATCATGACAAAAATTTTAAAAAATTTATTATTTTTTATTTTTTAATTCTAAGGAAACTCGGTTTGGTGCGAAAAAAATTGTATTATTACGTAATAATACAATTTAAAGATGAGTTCAAATCACGTATTAGAGAATATGTACGCAAATGGAAATTTGTGGGATATACTTACTTTAAATAAAGTAGCAAAATTGAAAAGGGTTCGTTTGTTTTGTGCATGCAGCTTCACAAATATAATTTTTTATTCACGATTTATAAATTTTAAATATATTTAATCATAATTAAATTTATATTTGAACATTTCTTTTATCGGGACAACCACTCCTTTGAATTTTGACTAATGGACCTTCGACATTGTTTTCTTTTTTTGACCAATGTAGTCTAATGCATAAAATCGGGATTAAAGTTATCACATCAAATATTTTCAAAATATTTTAAAGTATTAAAAATTCTTTAAAATTTTATATTATGATGTCTTATCGATAAAGAGTATTTTTAAAATTTTTAAAATTAATCTGTAATATTTAATTACATTATCAAAATTTAATCTATCTCGATTTAAATATCAATCTTAAACATAAAAAATATATGTTAAAATGTCGTCTCACATTAGCTAAACATTAGTAATATATTATTACATATAATATTGTATAATCTTAAAATTTAAATTAATTTTTGCGATTAATTAATTTTAAATCTATATTTGACATTCCAAATTATAAGTATTTTTATTTACATCATTTACGGCACAATATTTTCTTTTTTAACCAAGCATTATATCAACACTTTTTTTTATCTAATTTTGTGGAAACTTGTGAACGTCATGCCCAATTCTATCTTTATTTCTTTTTCCTTTTTGGCAACAATATATGATTTGGATATATGTTTGACTTGAAGCTGCAAGCAGACAATATATATATATATATATATATATATATACCATGAATTAATAAAAATAAACCACAAGAGAAGGAAATGTCAAAGAAAAGTCGAAATCTCATTTTCTATAATTTTCGACGTGGTATAATTTCATTTCCTACATTTGGTCCTTTTTCTTTTGCTTTTTAATAAATTTAATTTGTTGTGTATACATAAATTATTTTCCACGAGACTCGTGTATTTCATACTATCTGCGCACCGACATGGATTTTTTTTGTATTAATTTTTTTGTAAAAGAAAAAAACTATATATTTTCCTATATATATTATATATATATAAAGATTATATGTGTGAAAAGTGGAAAAAAATTATATATTTATATCGATATAGAAACTAGAGAAATAAGTTAGAGCTAGGATGAATTGTAGACGTTAGATTGTATATATATATAAATATATAAATATATATATATATTACATAGTATTAATCAAATGAAATTATGAACTCTAAGTGGAATTTGCGCTTTGTAAATGCCAAGATATCGATCTTGATAGATTGAATAATTATATATGTATATTATTTGATGGATTGAATAAATTAATAAATTATAATTTGATAAAAATAGTCTATTATAATTTCATTCATAATCCCTCTTGGTAATATGTATACGGTTGTATATCACTCTCAATTCGATTGAGTAATATAGTTTGTTGTACCCATTTTTAAAAACAATAATTTCAGCACGTAATTATCCATATGTCATATATCATTAATGCTGTGAAATATGTGAAGTAAAAAAACAATAAAATTGGTTATTACAATACTCCAAATTGTATATTCTATTATTTCAAAGCGATAAAACATTATATATATAATCTTAAATAATTTTATATTTTTAGTTTTTGTATTAAAATCAAATATTTAACATAAATTCATTACTTTTTAATATCGTTTAATTGATAAAATATAGAACTTCAAAATACATTCCATATTTGCAAACTCTATTCAAATTTGATTAGATAGTAACACATTTTATATTATCTCATAGACATTTGCTTTGCACATGCATTAATAAAGTCTCACGTTAGAAATAAATATAATAACTGAACATTATATAAATATTTATTCATAAAAAGATTTCAAATGGACAATAAAAATGAGTTTTGGAATAGATTACTGGGAATATATATATATACATATGTTTATATATATGAAAAGATTGGTCTTGGACGAGCGGGTCGAAATTTTTTTCGATGAAGTATGATGAAATTGTGCGTATGACGAAGTAGTGCGTCTGTTCAAATGCTTTGAACGTTCCTCTCTGAAACCTTGTGCCGAAAGCAATATTATTCTCTTAACTTGCACCCAAAACTATCTATATGAATGACTTCTTATCGTTCAAATATACACGGAAAAACCTTTCATTTACCTCTTAAAATTATGAGAAATTCACAAAATAAATTCGACCAGAGATCAATCTCTAATGATCGTTGAATTCTCAAGACGAAATAGAACTAAAATTTATGTCTTAATACACCGCAAACGCATACCTCGATCATCTATATAATCTGATATTTTTAGTTGTTGTTTTTTAATTCAACATTTATTTAATATTTATTTATAAGTTGTACATATAAATATATCCGAACTAACTGATTCGAACTAATGGTTCTAACAAATGATAATAAAATATTAAAAGTGTGGATGTTTATAATGAAAATGTAGAGTTTATGGATAAAGATCATCTATGTTTTTTTAAAATATAATACGGTTTAGCTTCAAAATTTTAGGGTATATATATGTATATATATATTCATTAAAAGAATTAATATCTTCAAAAGAGGCAACAGGCCTGACACAAATTACGAAATGGATGTGTAATTTTGTCGTCATAATAATAATAATAATAATAATAATAATAATAATAATAATAATAATAATAATAATAATAATAATAATAATAATAATAATAATAATAATAATAATAATAATAATAATAATAATAATAATAATAATAATAATAATAATAATCCATTTTAAGTTATGCTAATTAAGTCACCAATTTCCAAATGGTGAAAAGATCCGAACAATTGGGAAATTAAAAGCTTGTCGCTATATTTAACTTTCCTCGGTATAGATCTTTAAGTTAACTAGTAGCTCTTTATAACTTTATCGATTTAATTTTAATTATTCGTTTTAAAATGTATTAATATGAATTGAAATATCAATAAAAAATACATGCAGTTGATCATAAAATCTGTAAATTAATTTAAAAGTTATGAAAAACATATTTTTAGAATGTATTAAAAGAATCATGTTGTCTAATTTTTATCTAACGAATTTTCGTTTGAGGTCGTTTAATTGTTTCTATTTTTTTGTGGATAATACACTTTTAACTTTTTTTATTTGATAATTTTTTATGCATTATTTCTCATATAAATTATATTTTTCTTAATATTTTATGAAATTTTACGTATGTTATAATTCGGATCCAAACTGCATAAATTTCTAGATTCAAATAAATCATTATCTTATTTTAATATAATATATATTTTAAAAAAGGTTATATTTACATTTCACCAAAGTGGATTGCTTTTGGTGGCCTTCGCATAATCACCGTGTGAATTTGGATTTACCTGTTTCAAATAATGCAATTTATATTTTTAATTATCTAATTATTTACTGAATGAAAATATATTTTAGCATAATGATCATTTTAGTTAATTTAAATTCACACTAGTAATTGGATGAAAAGTTTATGTAACAAAGCGATTAGTATTTAAACCACAAATCCACATGTTTTAAATTTGAAATATGTTTTTATATGTATTAATAATAAGATTACATGTAACTTATAGTGTAATTAGGATCACGTAGCATTCTAAAAAACCATTTGTGATTAATTTTATATGATTTTCCACACGCATGCATGTAAACAATTATCAATTAATCTTACACCTTTGCTCCACGTATTAAAACAAATACATATATTAGCTAATTGTTTTTACATCTAAATTTATCGATTAAAATTATAATAATATCATGAAATGAGTTTTGGTTTAATTCAATCTAAAAAATTAAGTTAAGTATGTAAAAAGGTTCAAAATTATGTATATATATATACATATATATATATATAAATTATATTCTAATTTGAACAATTTAATATCCAAGCAAAAGACAAAGTAAATAATATTACACCTTATCTAATCTGATGTCATCTTGTAACGGAATTTTTCAAAATACAATTTATATATTTAAAAGTATATATTATTAGATCAAAGAAGTGCACAATATATTAATATTGACAAGTATTATAGAAATCAATAATATTTAAATAAATGCTCCCAAGAACGAGTTATGAATATGATTAGAAAATTAAATAAATTGTATAGTCGGACCAACTAGCGGCCAACTACTTTATAAGACATTTTAGCAAAAATATAATATAATATACCCAAAACATAAAATGATTAAAATCATACAATTTCTCGATCAAAATTGTAGGAATTAGTTGCAACCTTCAACTATTTATTGTTTCGTATTTATTATGTTTTAGTTCTTTACGTTTCTTTATATATATATATATATATATGTCATCGATTTTCATATATATTTTCACCAATAAAATATGAACATATATTACTGTTTAATGTTCATTCGATTTTATAATTTATGATTTTTCTATTTAATGCTAGTTTTCTATATTTTAGAATTTGTTTTAGTTTTTAACAATGAAATATGTTTTTGTAACAATTGCATTCATATAATAATTTTTAATGGAAACCATTTGGCTACATTAATTTCAATAACTATTGATTCGATATACCACAAATTTTATACATAAATCGATTAATAAACCAACAAAAAACATCGTAAATAGAAATATAATATAATATAATATAATACAATATAATATATATATATATATATATATCATTTTAAAGTTTCATTCTATAAAAGCATACATGTGGCGGTGTGGGGTTTGGTACATTCAACACCATTCATTAATAATATTTATTAAGATGTGAGTTATCTCTTTCGATTACCTTCATAAAAAAAATTCGTAAGCTGCTATTTTTCTAATATTTAGAATATTTAGATCATGAAATTTAGTTTAGAACTTCTGTGTATGGTTTTTTTATTTTTTAATATATTGTTATAATGCATGTTTAATTTAATATAGATATAATTATGGAGTATGTAATATTTTTATTAGGCGAAACGGTGCAAACTCCCATTAAATGTTATAAAAATTTTGGAATTTTTTCTAAATCATAATTTGAAATTCAAACCTCTTGAATCTAAAAAAATATCCTAAAACATTAGATATGCTTCTGACTTTTTTTTGAAAATTTTCGATATTATATCAGATTGATTAACAATTTAACATATTTTTTGTTTATAAAAAGTTTACGAATGTTAATCAATTATATTAATTTTAATCACCCAATAGAATTAAAACAATTTTAATTATCTGTAAATATTTGAACTCGAAAATGATTGTACTTTTACATAATTTCATCTCAACAGATAATGATATCATAATATTTTTTACATTTTATTTATATTAATTTACTAATAAATAAAAATTCGAATCTGAATTCAAATATATAATTATTTTAATATTCAGAATGGATTAGAATAAAATTTGTAGGTTATGTAGAAATACAAAATATACTTTGAATTAATAAAGGCAAGCCCTAAAACATTGGACATGAATGAGCCTTTGTTATTTGGGGCCATATAATATGAAAGCCCAAGGCCACAGCAATCAGTCGGACCTTGTGAATCCAATAAAAATACATAAATTATAGATTTATAAATAAATTTAATAAATTTAAATTATGTTCAATTAGACTTACATCTATATATAATATGAAAATTGTTCTACTTATATATCATTTCGAATTGGGACATCATTTCTTGCATTAAAATTCCAACAGGGTCAAATGTGTTTGTTTTGTTTTAATTATTTCAAACATATTTATAATTAGATATCATTAAAAAAAAAAAAAGAAAATCTATTCCCTTAAACTTTATCACTTTAATCCTATTTACTCTGAATTTTTCTGTTCATCATATTTCCCCTAAACTATCATTATTCATCCTATTTCTCTTGAACTTTAAAAATTCATCATATTCCCCTCCGTTAACTTTCTGTTAATTTTTCTGTTAAATATTTTTAAAACAGTCTATTCTCTCCCCCCCCCCAAACTATATGATTTCCCGCCTATTCCCCCAAACTCTATGAATTCCAGCCTATTATCACCCGAACTATATAAACTATAGCATATTTCCTCTCGAACTATATAAACTATAGTTTATTTCCCCCCGAACTATATAACCTATAGTTTATTTCCCCCGAACTATATAAATCTAGTCTATTCCCCCAAACTATATGATTTATCTAAAAGTACGTAACATATTTTCTTTACGTTTAATGTATTATTAAATTTTTTAGATTACAAAATATTAAAATAAAAAATACTTTAAATTCTAACAATTACAAAAAATTTTATATGATCTCTCTAATAGTAACATAATTTTGACATTACTATATTTCACCAAATTTTTAATCGATTTCATCGAATTTCAACCCAATTTTCAGTTCCATATAATGACTGAAGAGATGTCTTTTCTAATAATTATGTTATTTTTATATTGTTCGAAAATATAGATTAATGTATCATCTACTTTGTTGATATTTTTAATTAAAAATAAAAATTCAATTTATATTTCACCAAGAATCGGTCATAGTTGTTCTTATTTTTGGATTAGGTTATTCATATTTTTTATTGAATAATAATTCTCTAATTCCTCCACAAAAACTGCCGCCGAATACAAAGATATGAAATTTTTAAAAACGATTGAGATCTCTTTTTAAATAGGATAAATTTAACCGCAGATAGCGTAATATCAGCGTTCTTTTATATCTAATGAATAGAGAATTTCACGAGGATAGATTGATACGATATAAACCTCATATTCGAGTATATAAAATAAATTACATAGTTTGTTTTTAGAGATCAATAGATTCGTAATTTCTATCACAATAGAATCAAAATATAATTATTTGGATATTCAAAATTTTCATCGGATTGAAAGAAATTTGATATCGATTTTCAAAATGATTTACGAATTATCATTCGTTTTATTCAGATTAATCTAAACCGTGAACATGGAATATCCGAATTTTAGATACTAAAAAAACGCGAAAATACCCTTCAAAATCCAAAGTTTTATATGTTCATTATCTAAAACCCAATTCGGATATTCAAATTTTCAAATTGAAGTGAAATGGATTTCACTATTCATAGTCCTCAAGATTGGTCATAACAAGTTGAATTAATGCATAAAAACACCATATCAATATCAATGCATAAAACAAATAAATGAATAACATATAAAAAAATCTTAATTATAATAAAAAAAAGTTCAATAAGCAAAAACAGGTTGAAGATGCCAAGAAACCCTTTTGGACAGCTCTAAAAGCACTTGAAAAAAAACCCTAAAAGGATGACGTCAGCATCTTCTTCCTTAAATAACAAACAAAACTAATTTCCATATGTTCTTAAAATAGAATTTTACTCTTCACTTATAATAATCCTAATAGCTGCAAAACTTCAAAGGCAAGCAATGTTGAAAGGGGGAAATTGATCTGCAAAACCAAACTTTGAATCACTAAGATCAAAATCAAAATCTGGTAATTCACTCGGATTCATATCATCTTCAAATCCATCATTAATCAATCCAAAATCATCCAATAATTCATCAGAATTATCCATGAAGAAGTAATCAAAATCTTTATCTTCCCCTTTGAAGACATCAAGATCAGTAGGAATCTGTAAATCTGCAAAATTTAAATCCAATAATGAATCTTTAGATGAATCTTCATTGTTCTTCATCATCATCATCATACCATCTTTTCCATCATCATCATCATCATCATCATTAGGAGCTGAAGGCTTTGAAGATTGAGATGAAGAACCAGAAGAGATCAATGAATCAAACTCAAGTTTCTTTTCAGTATAAGCCTTTGAAGCTTCTTCAAGAGTTAAAAAAGTACCCAACCAAACCCTAATTTTAGTTATTGGATGTCGAATTTCAGCTGCCCATTTTCCCCATTTTCTTTGTCTAACTCCAACAGGCTTATTCAAAAAGGGACGAGCTTTTTTCTTGTTGACGCCATTAATGTCCTGAGAAGAAGCTTTTGAGTGTTCAACATGATGGGTCTGAAGATTAATCTCATAAACAATACGTTTTGTTTTTATAGGTTTTGGATAACCCAAATCTTCATCGCTTGATGAATCATCTGTTGCATAAGGATCATTGACAAAGATTCGAACTTTTCTCAGTGTTTGAGTTTCTCGAGAAAATTTCTGTTTCTCGGGAAAATTCTCTCTCTTGGGTTTCTTCGAATTCTTCAAATTGGTTTTACTTGATGATTGTTTCCTTCGTTTTGCCATTTGAATCTTCTTCCCCTCAAACCCAGAAAATAAAAACCAGAAAATCACTCAAATTTATAATGAATCAAAAGATTCGATTATAAAAATCTCAGCTTGAATCAACGGAATATGAAAAAGGGTAGTTTTTTATTCATATGAAAACCCCCAAAAACTTCAACACCAGAGCAAGTCCTGTAAAAAATAACCATAAAAATGAAAAAAAATCAGATTTTACAGAAAAATAACAAAAAAAAACATAGAAAATAACGATGGGGAAAGTAAAAATTTAAAAAACAATACCTTTTAGGTCTTAAAGGCATGGAAACGGATGGTAACTTCAAAAGAACCCTCTGGTTGAAGCAGAAGGTTTGAGTATAGAGGACAGATTTCAAATCAAAGACCAAAGAAAATGATTGAACAGATGAAATAATCGGAATTGAGATGTGAAATTGGGACAAATTCACTGTCGATTCAAATCCAGCCGACATAAAATCCACTTTCACTGAATCTGTTGAGACCAAAAAGAGCTTCAATTTTCCTGTTTTTTAATAAATAAAAAGCTTCAATATAATGAATAAATGAAGAACACAGCTAAAACCCAGAACCCTAAATGGCAGAGAGATTATAATTTTAAGGTAAATATTTATTATTTTACCGAAGAAACAGTAAATAACAGTAAAAAAAGCCTTTGATTTTACTATTACGATTCAATGGAAACGCAAATTTCAATGAAAATAACAACATAAACATCAAACGACAGATAATAAACAAATCATTCATAAAAAATAGATTATTTTAATGAAAAAAAAAATAATGAAAAGTCATTGAAAATTACAAAAAATAATTCTTTTTCACCTACCTTGTGATGGGTTTGATTTAAATTTGTGAAATTCTCTCTTTTTTTTCTCAAAATTTAGCTTTTTTACGTTATTTATATTCTGTTCTTCACATCCGCCATTTTTCTCTCTACTTAATGACCTTTTCACTCTTCTCCACGACGGTCAAACGGAGCCGTTCAAAGAAAAAAAAAATAACAGAATTGGAAAATAAATTAAATACACACCATAATTAAGAATATTATGATGGACTAATAATTGCCAATTAATAACCTTAGATGGAAAAAGGTATAACCCATATTTTACATTTTTAATAAATTTAGGATTTTTTATATCAATTGCTACCATATTAATAACATCTAATGACGTTTTAAGATAAATCTTTATTGTATTTCCTTATGGTGAACTAATGATTTAAAACCTTACATATAAGTACGACTCCAAATATTGAGAATTAGAGTATGTGAAATATCTAAATAGAGAAAAATATTTTGAAATATTTGCATTGAAAATTAGAGTATTTGAAGTATCTATATAGAGAAAAATATTTTAAAATATTTTATATTATTTGCATCTTTCCTTTCATATAACAAATATTGAATATGATAAAATAATGATTTTTTACCGGATTTTATGGACATGGAAATAAATCATCAAAACATGAGTTTATTTTAAATCTAAATTTATAAACTAATTATTTTTGTCTCTTAATGTGATTTTTTAAATATGGTTTTTCCAATATTTTTAACTTTGAAACTATATGTTAATATATCAAATGAAATACAAATTATTTCTTATATATAACCTTTGTGTGTATATTCTTATATATATTTATTTGTTTAAAAGTTAAGATTGTTAAAATGATATACTTAAATCACCCATTATAAATTCAAGTTTCAGTTTTATGTTTTGTCTTTTTAAGTTTGAATATTTATTGAATTTAGATACCGCAATTATCTACTTATTTTTCGCATATACAAAATTCAAATATAAAAAATATAAAACATCTAAATCAAATATTAAAATTTATTATATTCGAGCCCCCCATAACTCTATTATAAAAGTCGAATAATAAACATCTTAAACCATACAAATACTCGACCCCCAAACACTCTACGTATAAGCAATTAATTAATTTTTTTTCTGAAAATTACAACAAAAAATATAGTAGTAGTTGACTTTATTATTTCGCATGAAATTGTATATTTTTTAATAATCTCACTTACCAATTTGATATATAATATTTATAATATATGTATATATAAAATATGAAATTAGCTGGCGTGGTGGAAGGAGGGACATGCACATTCATGGCGCATGACCATACCAATACTTCTCATGGCCCACCAAACAATCATGGGCCCACTCGATCTGAGCGCGTGGTATATACTCGCACAGTTCCCGGGAATGCACGCGCGTGGACGCTTCTTTTCTGGGAAATCAAAGGGGCAGCTACAGTACTGAGACTCTCATTTACCGATGAAGCTCGGGGTAAATCTAGGCCTGGGGTTGTGAATTATTTACGATAATGCCATTATGCGATAACTCCTCCGAAGATAGAAAGAAAACCTTTGGATTGTTAGAGCGTTTTTCTTTACATTAATTGGTCGTCATTTAGTCCGTGTTTAAATATATTTATTTAAAAGAAAAAAATTAAAAATATAAAGTATAATTCTCAAAATTTGACAAATATGACACAAACAAAAACAAAGACACTACAACCAAAAATTATAAGCTTCATGGGTATATTATCCAAATTTATCTTTTTTGCATCCCATATTTGATTTTTTATAAGATTTTTGAGTATCTATTTTAACAAAAAGAAATTCCAATTTTATAATTTTTTCACTCCTATATTTGATTTCTTTCTAATTAGATCGAGAGAATATTAAAGATATTTTTGTAGGGTTTTTTTATTTTACGTATATCTTTATAAAATTAATAAAAAAGAAAATAAAAAAAAATAAATATATTTTTATTTTTTGTTTGTAAAAAAATATAAGATTTGATATTTTTTTCGAAACAGGATTCATTTCAAAATAAAAAATAAAAAACGGATTTAGTCATTACATATAAAACAAAAAAATAAATGATTGCCAACGATTTAGTAGTTACATATAAAATCACATTATAAAAAAATATCTATAATAAAATATCTATTATGAATGATTTAGTAGTTACATATAAAATAAATAAATACTAATCGGTCATTGTAACCTCTAACCTCTCCTTCCCGCCATTTCAGCCGCATATGTGGGTCCCACTATCCCGCCTCTCCTTCCCGCCAAATGAAGCCATCCACGTCAGCCCACTCAAATGATGACACGTGTCTTTCCGACACGTGCCGGACTGAAATGGGTTCTGTGGGTCCATTCCTACTAATAATCGGCGGTGTTCGCTCCATCCTATGTTGCAAAAAATAAAATTTTTGTTTTTTTGTTTTGTGTGTGATTTTTTTATTGTGATCTGTATTCCCAACAACTAACATTATTAATTTAATTAATCTTAAAAAAGTTATAGAAAATTAAACGAATATAAAATTTTATTGTAGAAACATTAAAAAGAACCGACAATGGTGACGTTAGTGTAAAAAAGTGTTGTGTTTGAATTTTAAGGAAAAACAAATGATGACGTGGTTCCACCAATGGCTAGCCACCGTTTAGTTCGTTGATAAATTGAATATTTATAAATATTATTTTCAGTAAATATTTCAAATTTGATTTATTTGAGGATATTCGGATTTTTATTTTCACAACTTTGGACACCCACGTTGGATACAAAACATATTAATTTTATAATCGGAATGGACATCTTTAATTTTCAAAGATTTAATGTTTTCTTAGTATTTTTTATTTTTATTTTAATATCTAATTTAATAAATTTATAACAGATTGCGAGAAGACAGAAAGGCTAAGAGATAGGTTTGGTTCTTAATTACGTCTAAATATGCTTCCGCTTTCATATGGATATTTTTTTTTTCAAAATTGTCCAACGGTGTAGAGTTATTTTTTTAAAAATAATTATTTCAAACAAAATGTTAATTTTTATAATTTAATATTTATCCTAGTAATTTTAAATCTGTATTACTTTTTAAATTTTTTCCAATCTTAATTATCTGTTTTGATCTTATATTATTAAAAAGGTTTATTCTAGTTATTAAAAAAAGGTTTAACCCAAAATAGACATTCTACAACGAAATTTTTACTTGTACAACATGATTTATAGTTTTTTTATATAATATTTAATAGGTAGTTAAAAGTACGAAAATATAAAATAAATGAGACTAAGAAAAAGTTACAAAATACTTATCTTCATTTAATTAAAATTAACATCTTATACAACACCTTCAAATCCAAGACTCACACAAAATCTAAAATCCGATCTTTATTCTCTTTTTTTAATCGGAATGGAGAAAAGATAACCATTGCATATTTCATTATAATCTCATTATATCCTCAATAATTTAAGCACTCTTACTTATAATCAATCCGAAAAAAAAAATTCAACTTCCGTCATGATACTCAATTTCAAGTCTAGAAAATAAGAACGGTAATCAAGATGTGTTGTGGTAAATATCACTGTCCTGAAAGCGAAATTTCGGTACGATCGTGATGCAACCGAGACTGATCGCTTCCCCAAAATTCACACAACGGCTCCCTCGTACGCGTGCACTCGCGAAGAGGAAGATGTAATAACTTAAAACTCGTATGAAAAAACAAAGCCTTTTGTGTGTTTGTACGGTTGGAAAATACTTAAAGAAGTGAAGAAAAACATTGTTTTCGGGGGTTCTTTTGCCTTGGTCGAAGTGGCCTTCTATAGCCTGCCGTGGAATCCCCTAACCGTCGCTATCGTGAAGCCTTGCATCAAAATGGGTCGGTCGCACCAAAATAGGTCGGCTCTTCAAGACTAGAAAGAAAAGGTCTTAAACTTTTATACAACAAATGATAAAAAATTATGTACCAGTAACCCGACGACCCAGCCCAGCCCGGACGGGCGACGAGACGCGCAGACCGACAGCGGCGTCATCGTCGCGCACATGTGGTATTTTCTGTAAAACCTGCCTCAGTCTAAAACCCCCTCCATCAGCTCCTTTGAATCACATACAACATGAGATTCAATATATATTGGTTAAAATGTTTTCTGAAAACCGATGTGGAACTTTTGCAAAGTAAGGGCAAAATAGTCATTTTCTCAACATCAAATTCATGTTAAAGTTCTTACCAATGGAAATCTCAAGTCCTTTCACTTCAACCATAACACTTTTAATCTCTCTTTCATCTTCAACATATTCATGCTCTTTTAACCTAATTTCCATTTTCATCTCCTCTAAAACTGAATTTCCATCAATGTATCTCAGTCTTTTCTCTTATTCCTCTGAGCCCTAAAACAATTACCTTTTCAATGATCCTTCCTTTATCCAATGCAAATTTACCCTCTTTTACTTCAAACCAGATTTTTACATTACCATTACCAACAGATGCGTAAAACTCAATAAATGTCGAATATCAATTACGTTTGTGTTTGTGTGTTGATGGATTAAGTATAAAAAGCTGGTTAAGGTGTTTTGATAAGCTGTTTTCTGGTATATTTTCAATGGTGATACATTCTCATCCTCTTTCTCATTTATATATATAGAAATAACCATACAAAAGCGTATATAGTCTAGTTTCTATATCTAGATCTATTTTACACAATATCAACTTAATCTAGTCTCAATTGTTCTTCCAAAAAATGGCACTTGGTCGTTTGTGTTTTTGCAATGTTTGTACTTAGCCAATTTTCTTATTCTTGCAGGTGTCTTCGGCTTCGCAGGCTTCATGGTTTCTTGGGCTGAGAAAGAACCTAGGTCGTGGGTCGTTTTGTTGTTGGGCTGACTGATGGCCCGTCTCCTTGTTTTCTTGTTGGTTAGGGGTCTGATTCTTCTCATCCGTTCCACCGATTTTTAAAGTTTTTTGCCTCCTCTCTGTCGGGTTTGCAGTCTTCTCTCTGGTTCTCCAATGATCGCGACAAGGGTCACTACTAGAAAATTCAAGATTAGGGACGGAATTTGGGGACCGATATTTCCGTCCCTAAATTTAGGAACGGATTATACACAGATTAGGGACGAAAAATGAAATCTATCCCGAATCCGTCCCCAAATTTGGGTACAGAAGAGTCGTGCCTATTCTGTCCCTAATTGCGGACCAATTAGGGACAGATAAGTAAGTCGTCCCTAAATTGGAGACGAAAGTTTCTCGTGTTTCCAAATTTGGAGACGGACAAGTCATCCGTCTCCAAATTTGGAGACGGCATAAACTGTTTTAGGGTCGATTTCGAGACGATTTTTTCGGAAATTGGGGACGGAATTTATATGTCGTTCCTAATCCGCCTCCAATTTAGTGTAAAATATCTCCCGCTTCATTTTTTCAATCTCTCTCTCTCTCAGATTTTCTGTGGATCCGAAGCTCTCATCCCTATTCATCCATGGCCGCTGCTACCGAGAAGCTCCCCCAGCTCGAATCCGCCTTTCCTGATAGCCGAAGCCTTCTTCTCCAGCTCTTTTGACGTTGTCTCGGTGCGTTTTTCATCTTTATCTCCTCGCTTTGTTTTACAGATATGACATGGACTACATTGACAAAGCTCTTTATTGCCTCTGAAGCTACCGTATCCGGGACACGATCGAGGCTGAGCTTCCATTCATCACAAAACACATATGCGTCTGATCGTTCAGGGTGAGGGCTGAGTTTGCATTTTCGTTGAGAAGAGGAAGAAGGGTGAGTCTGAACCAACCATGCAGAGCACATATGAAGATATCTCCTGAAGAGTTTCAAATCCATCTCGAGAAAATGTTACTTTGTCCTGGAAGATATCTCCTGAAGAGTTTCAAATCCATCTCAGATTCGAAAACTGAGGTTATTACGTTCCTCATTCGTGTTGAGGAATAATTTTTTTTATTAAAAAAATAGGGACGGACCACTGTAGCCGTCCCTAAATTTAGGGACGGCGAATTTCCGTCCCTAAATTTAGGGACGGCTAATTTCCGTCCC
>CM071876.1:634909-645795 GCA_036759665.1 Gynandropsis gynandra
GGGGCGGTAACGGTGGCGTCAATGGAGGCGGAAGGAGTTCGGTGACGGTGGAGGATCGAGAGGTGGATGAGTTCTTCGCGATCCTCCGGCGAATGCACACCGCCGTTAGTAATTTAAAGAAGGGCGAAGGAGTTAACGGCGTTAGCCATGCATTGACGGTTGGAGTAAGATCCGACAGATCTGAAGATAACGGTGACGGTGACGGTGACGGTGACGGTGACGGCGTTAGTGTTAATCCGATGGTTAGGGCGAGAGAGGTAGTTGCCGAGAGTGTTGGTCTGGATTTTGATTTGAATGCTGATCCGGTTCCTGAATCCGACCCGGTTTAGCTTTTTATATAAAAAAATAATTTTTTTTACATATTGATGCCGTTAATAAAATATAAAAATTTAATTTCGAAATTATGACGTGTCTACATGGAACTTCTATAGGTGGGCCTCGTTGAGAAATTGATTGTTGTAAAATTCAAGCCCAAAAGGTAACCCAAAACAAAATATTTATTTGTTTGGTTAATATGTTAGGGATGTAAAATGAGTTGCTAAATTCGGATCATATTTAAATAAAAATTCGTTTAAAAAATAAGTTGGTGAGTTGGTCAAAAATGAGTTTGAGTTTAGACGAACGATTTCATGAATTGAACGTATATTTATTTATTAATAATTTTTATCATATAAAATATTTAAAATATAATTTTCAAAAAATATATTTTTAATTTACTTATATTATTACTTTTTAAATAAATTCAAATATATATATATATATATTATTGGAATATAGGGAATCATACATATATATCATACTATTTTAAATATATAAATAGATATATATGATGAGGAAAAGGGTTAAAATAAAATATACATTTGATATTGATATGTTATAAGGGTCTATCTTTCTCTAAAAAAATTCAATTTTGATTTTATCTTAATAACGTCGATATTCTCATATTACCATTATATCACGTATGACCCATACGATTATTGTGACCCATATGATTCAAACGATCTATATAATCCAAACGACCAGTGCCATCCATACGATCCTTATGACCTATGTGATTTTTTGCGACCCGTGAAAATCGTTCGAAATTGCTAAAAATCACTGAAAACTGCTTCAACTTCGAAATCGCTTCTCGTTGCTTTCTCTCAACTTTGAAATATATTTCGTTTCGAAAAATGTCAAACCATATGTGTTTCACTAATAGAAAATAAGGGTATATATGTCTTTTCTCCAATTTTTTTATTAGATTTTCGAAGATATACTTAAACAAGAAAACTCTAACCAAATATGTCTGATGCATGAAGAAAAGATATAAGAGGAAAAAAATTAATTTGATAAATTTGAGGGTTTTATGTTGTCCGCTATTAAAGTTAACCTCAAATTTCTCATTATAATTATGATATTTGTAGGTCTGAATACACTATTAAAAGTTTCAACTTTAGGGATAGAATGTTTTGGAAAATTTTAATTGCCTTTAAATTACGAATGGATTTCATTAAAGATTTTGAATGAAAAATAATTTTTCTCTAATTTTGTGAATTAACTATATCATGATTTTTTATTCTTTTTTATTTTTCTAACATTTTTTGATTCATAATTAATTTTAGATGGATTAGAGATAAATGATATATATCCTTTATAATCTATTTTTAATAGATTTTGGTCTCTTGTAAATATAAGGACAATTTTTTATTTTATCATAAATTTACGAGTTATTTTTTATTTATTTACCTCTAATTTGTTCTTAATTGAAATTTGACAAGATAAAAAGGAAAAAGGTAAAGAAAAATTTTGTCAATTCTAATTTTTAGATCGATTTATTTGTTTATACTTGATAGATAAGAGAAGAATGACATACTTGGTTTCTAACAAAAATATTTGAAAAAAATCTAAATTTATAACTTATAATTTATAAGGAGGATTATTATTTTTTTAAATATCGAAAAAATCTTACGGATACAGGATAGAAAAAACCATCAATAATTCTGAACGAAAATTTTCTGTTTTTAATTTAAAACTTATATAGTTATCGACCAACAAATATAAACAAATTAAATATGTTCAAAATACATTTGAAAATATTTTACAAACAAATGAATGATGTATTTTGTATTCCTAAATTGATTGTTTTCATTAGTGATATTTAACGTTTTGTTGTATATTTACGTTTATGTTTTAGATAGTTAGGAATGAAACCTAAGAAAAGATATATTAAAAAAATTCAAACAATGATAAATACCATGGAACCATTTTTATCTTTTTTGAAATCATAATCCTAATAAATTATTAAAATTAAGTTATTTAACGCTTTGCAAACCTAATAATTCAAATAACACCACATCAGCACATGTATGAATCCGATAATTGTGATGTTGTTATGTTATCAAATATATTATTCAAATATGTTAATATCTTATGTAGAAATATATTTCATACAAACCTATTAATTTATTTAGCTTGTTATTTCGAAGAGAAAACTTGAATATTAGTTAGGTATAATATTTTAAACCATTGGATTTGTTTTTTAATTTGTTGACATTTTTCTGGTCATTAGATGAGATCTTATTGCTATTATAGGAGAAGGGTCATTTTCTTATCATTGCATATATAGTCAATCAATTTGAACAATTAGATTATTCCATTCAATTATTTTAAGCCATTTTTTCAGGCCATTAGATTTGCAACATCTTTAATTTTGACCGTCCATTTTAAGATTTTGTATTTTAATAGGTATTCATCTCTCCTCTCTATCCTTTTGCAACCGACTCTCTTTGTTTTCTCCTCTCTCTTCTCTATTCAAACATGTTTCTCCCCGTTCTCTCTTGACCGATTGATTCAGTTTGGATGTTTTCTTTTTCGATTTCCTTTTTGTTCGCTCCTCGATTGCTCCGTTTGTTCCCGTTTCGTCCATCTTTTGAGTTGTTTGTCGATATGTGATTTTGCTCTG
The DNA here is from genome assembly GCA_036759665.1 of Gynandropsis gynandra. NCBI lineage: Eukaryota > Viridiplantae > Streptophyta > Magnoliopsida > Brassicales > Cleomaceae > Gynandropsis > Gynandropsis gynandra. The sequence continues at coordinate 637,854 of CM071876.1, forward strand.
TTGGTTTGTATTGACTTGATTGTCCGACTGTTCATTATTTCCTAGGGTTTAGTTCATCGATTGCTCCATTTTTTTTGTTTTGCTCGTTCTTTGAGTTGTTTGTGATCTAAGATTCGTTTGGTTGATTCGCTCTATTTTCTAGGTGTTTGATGTTTTAGGATTTCTTTTCATTGTTGATTCGTTTTTTATGCTTTCTCTTTCAATTCATTTTTGTTAGTTCACCGATTGTTCCGTTTTTTTATTTTTTCGTCTGTTCTTCGAGTTGTTTGTTGTTCTGTGATTTCGTCCCGTTGGTTTGTATTTATGTGATTGTTTTGTTGCTCATTCTTTCCTAGACTTTAGTTCGTCGATTGGTCCGTTTTTTCCATTTCGTTTGTTCTTTAAATGGTCTGTAATATGAGATTTGTCGGGTTGAATGGTTAATCTGGGGGTTTGATATTTTAGGATTTTTCTTCGTTGTCGAATTTTACCTTTATTTAGTTTTGGACTTTAGGTTTATTTTTGTCTGTATATATATATATATGTATACGTGTATATATATATATTAATATCCGATGCATCCATTGATTAATTTTAATATAATAATATAAGTGCGGAAGTAATATAATAGTTAATATATAGACTAAAATTTTTTGTAATTTGTGTATAAAAATTATGTATGTTTAAGGGTTTCCCTTATATTATTTACTGTATATGGAACTGTTTTTTCACATGGTGGTTGGAAAAGTTCGAAAATTCATGTAAACCTTTCAAGTTTTATTTTTACTATTTTTTTATAATCCAATTAAAAAGGGTAAACTTAAGTTTTAAGATAAGAAAACATAACACCAAATTTTTGAAAATTGCACTAGAATTTTGGACAATAAGTTTCAAAGTTGTGAATGACGTGTTGATTGTAACTTGAATTCAAACATAATAGATTTACAAAGGAATTGATTATTAAATGCACCGAATAATTACTAATTATATAAAAATTGCGATTATAGATATATATATATATATATTATAATGAATTCATAAAAATTGATGATAAATGGCTGAATTCAATCTAAACCAATCTAGTCCACCCTATAGAGATAAGATAATATTAGATAATATTGTAAATATAACATAAAATACTACAAAAAGCAATCAAGAATTAAATCGAAACATAATGTAATAATTAAATATAAAAATAATCGGATTTTTATGAATATTCAAAGATAAAACCAAAAAACTATTAATAATTCATATAGATCAAATTTTTTAGATCTCAAATATCGATTTTTTAAAAAATATAAAATTTATTAAACTAATTCACTATTATAAAATTATAATTAAAAATAATGATTTTAAACTCGTTTTTAATCTAAGTATTTGTTTATGGTTCATATGGATTGTACAACTTATTTATGTATTTTGGAAACAGAAAATTTATTAAACTGATTAATTATTAATTTGGATTGGTTATTCCATTTACCACACCTATAAGGAAGACATCTAGATGGAGAAGAAAAAGAGAAAAATAGGTATATGTTGCTTTCGAGGAAATTTCGTAGCCCATCAATATATTTTAATTTAATGTGAAATATGGTTAGGTAATGGCCCACTTCCACACGTTTGGTTTACGCTTAAAAAATATTTTTTTATTAGAGTTGAAATTCATATATTATAAATATATCATCATATCAAAAATTTGTGTAAATTCGTATAATTGATGATGGTTATATATTTTATATCTTATTTTAAGAAAAAAAAAATCAATATATCTTAATTTTATTATAAATGTTTAAATATATTATAGTTCAATAGCAAGATCAAGAAAACTAAATTTTGATATAATTATTTGATAAATTATTAGATTAAAAAAAGATACGTAGATAATAAAAATTATGTAGAAAAATAATAACTTAATTCAATTAATATTAAAATATTTTGAAATAAAATATATTATCTTTTTTATATATAAACTTTTACAAATCCATATCTTTTCATGTTGTCACCTCGATAACTATGTCACTGTTTTTAAACTTCCGTAATTTTCATTTATTAGGTTTTTAATGTCAACTAAATAAATTTTAGATAAGATGAAATTAAAGTCGTGAAAGTAATGGAGGAAGAATAAATATGTCGCCTGAAGCCTAGCTGACTCGTCGCCGATCCGTCGCGCCATCATCAACACACGACCATATCTATGTTATCGACCCGTCGAAAGAAAACCATAATCATTGGCGGTGAGTATTCTGATAATGAACCACCACTTGTTGTGGTTTTCGAGAAATAAAAAATGGATTGTGGTGAATTCTGAGATTTAATCGAATAAATAAATATTGTTGAAGTGAAACGCTGCAAGTACAACATTTGCATATATATATATATATATATTTGCAAAGAATATTTAAATATAAAATTATCAAAATATTGAATTAAATATTTGAAAAAAATTATTCATGTAGGATAATATTTTTTAATGAAATTGTTATATAATACAAAAATTATTCTAATGTGTTAAAAATAAAAACATATATATTTATATATAAAACAATTGAATTTGAAAATTAAAAATTGAAATAAGAAGAGATAAAAATATTTAAAATATTATTTTTGAATACGTATATATCCAATATATATGATATGTATTAATATATATTAAATAAATAAATATATATATATATCTCTTTGGTGATATTTTAAATAATATAATACGATATAAATATAAAATATATATGAATATGTATACAGTGTAAAATTTGTATATAAACAAATAGATTTTTAACATGGATATAAAAAATATATATCTAATATATATAAATATATATTAAATAAATATATATATATTAAAATTTATATATAAATAAAGATTTTTATGGATAAAAATATATATATGAATAATTCTAAAATTTTAAATGAAATAGAGAAAAAATAACATTTGATATTAAAAAAAAACCTTTTATTTTTAGTATTTAATAATCTTTGATGAATTGATTACAATCAATCTTACAAAAATTATTATATATTTAATTTACCATATTGTTTAATTTTTTTTATGTGAATTTTTACAGTTGGATTTCATTTTTATTTGATTAGTATATGCAAAATAATTGACTATTATATGTAACATTAAACCGACATACTCATAATTGGACATGAGATGTCATGTCATTTGGATGATAGCTCGTGGTTATTTCAATTATAGTTTTTTTTAATATTTGAGTTTTTTTATGATTTTACAATTTATTATGTTTTTTTAAATTTATATTAATATAGGATGATTTATTTTAGATTAAAATTTAAATGTAAAATGAAAGCAAGAAAAACATAAAGGATATTTCAATGGATTATTTTGTAAAAAAAGAAAATTAATAATCAACGGACTCTAACATTTTTCAACAATTGCTATTGAAATATTTCAATGGTTTTTCAATAATTTACAATTGAAGATTTTAATGGATATTGATTGTTAACTATTATTGAAATTGTCAAACGATTATTAATGGATACTAACTTTAAACAATTTTATATTATCAATAATTTAAAATTAGTTTAAAAATATTAATAGATATTAGTATTAAATCTTAATGTGTTTTTTATTGTGTAAAGATAATTTTATATTCTATCTTATCAATTAATTTTTTTTATTAAAATTCAATTTTTATTATTTATATTACCATTTTCATATATGATTCTAATTGTGATAAAGTTTTTTTTTTATGTTGGAGGTAAAGTAATGTTTGATTTTTCCATTAAAAAAGATTCTTATTTTAAAAATTGCAATATATTATCATGTGGGCAAAGACTTGGCCGTTAATATTTGCTGGCATAAAGATATTCCACGACAAACACGACGAGTAGATAAAAATAAAAGTAAAAAGGTATACAAATTGGTGTAATTTTCAAATTTGGATTTTGATTTTATTTTAATTTTTTTCAAAATCAAAATATTGTATGCAATAGTTTTACTATATCAATAATAAAATAATACTTTTGTATCGTTTTAATATACATAATTTATATTCTTAAATTGAAAAAAAAAACACATAAAATTTTGGTTATGTATTCGCAAATTTTTAGATAACAAATATATAAATAAATGTTGAAATCGTAAAACAAATGTCTTTTTTTTTTAAAATAAAGATATTTGTTTCGTATGTTCTTTATCATAAAAAGAAAATATTTTTTTGTCATCAATTAAGCGTAGTTTATACATAAATTTAAATTATGATTAAATAAAATTAAATATTTCGTGTTTGAAAAATATAATAACATAGAATGTTGAATTAATTATTAATTCGTTATATTAATTTAATCGGAGAAAATATGCAATTGCGAGGTATTTGGTAATTGATATGAACGTTTCTTCGCAACCACTCGATGGTCATGTGGACGCATGTGCGATGTCATGACACCAACACATCCAATTTTATTTTTCTTTCATTTATATTATTCTTTTCCTTTTATAACATGATTATATAAATTAGCCAAATAAATTAGATTTTAAAAAGGAGAATATCAAAAGATTTTTTTTGTAAGGACTTCATGTCTATTATTATCAAAATAATTATTAAATAGAAAAAAAAATCGGGAAAAGTTATATTTTGATATTTTATTAGTGAAAACACATATATTATATATGATATTTTTTCAATCGAAACTTATTTCAAAATTTAGAGAAATGAGAGTAATTTCCAGCAATTTTGACGATTTCGAACGATTTTGAAGATCTTATGGGTCACATGAATAACAGGGTTCGTATGGATCGCTAGAGTTGCATGGATCGCAAAATTTACATTGAAAACAAAGATCGTATGTATCGTTAAATTGTTTGGATCTCACGATTCACATAAATAATTTGAAAATATTAATACTATAGACGTAAAATTGAAATTAAATTTGAATAAGATTGAATAACTAATAACATTTTTAAGTATATTTTTGAAGTTTATTTATATTTTTTTTATTTTTTTGCAAAATCAATAACAAAATACATGATTTACACGCCAACTTTTTAATATAAATTTTAATTTTTTATTGAATTGAATAGTGATTAAAATTAGGTCATTTGGTGACTTTCTTCTTTCGGTTTTCGTATTCTTGATTTTCAAACCGTATAATTTATATTTGATAATTATTTTATATTTGAAAGGTATAATTTTTCTGAAGTTTTTTTGGTTAAATCCAACGAACTTAATTAATGTTTTTGGATCCCATCTCGTTCATGTGTTATCACGCCACGTAGCATGTGAGTTTGCCTCACATGATAATCAAGTTGCCAAATCTACAAGTTATTTTATCGTTAATGTTTTTATTTTGATATTTTGATTAATATGAATATATTTAGTTCGAGTGAAAAATAAATATCAAAATTTTCTTCGTAGAGATTCATGACTTCATATATATTCTCATAAATTTAATTAAAAAATTGGAGAAAAGATATACATGTCTTTATATTTTATCAATGAAAAATACATATAGTTTGATATTTTTGTTAGTAAAACAATATATATTTTAAAATTGAGAAGAATGAGCGAGAAACGATTTCAAAGTTGAGAGCAATTTTCAGCGACTTCAAGCAAGTTTTAGCAATTTCGAGCAATTTTCATTGGTTTCAAGGGATTTTGAGCGATTTCTAACGATCTCAGGAGATTTCGAACGATTTTCGAGGTCGCATGGGTAACAAAGATATCACGGGTCACATGAGTTATATAGGTAATAAAGATCGCATAGATCACATAGATCATTTAGATCGTATAGATCATTTGATTCACATGGATCGTTTGAATCGAATGAATTACAAAACAATTTAAAAATATCAATATTTTAAAAGTAAGATTGAAGTTAAATTTTTTTAAAAAGAGCATGATGGAAACCTAATAACATTTTCAAATATTTTTGAATTTGATCCCTTTTATGTTTTGATTAATTTAATTCATTATATTAGTAAACACAAATTTGAATTTGTATCCTATTATATTAAAATACAAGGAGATATGAATAGTAGATGGTGATAAACTATAATTTCATCCTATTTTGAACTTAATTGTTATTATTTTTTCACACCCACACATGATAAACAATATAAAAATTAGTACATATAGAATGAGTATGTTTAAATTTACAACAAAGGATATATATACATATAATATTTCTCAAATATATGTATATATTTATAATATTAATATACATAATATGTATATATCGATATTTTAAATATATTAATGTTTAATATTTTATTTCAATTTTTTATAAAAATAATTTTCACAAGGTTAGACTTGTAACTATTCTTTTATATTTTAATTAAATAATTTGGATATATTAACTGTTTAAATATTATTTATTATTTTTCACAGGAATACGGAAAAAAAATTTAGTAGCCGAATTTACAAGAATCATAATAGTAAATATTTCATGGTATATGTTTTAAAATATTTAAATTTTTTATTGGATGGGTAATGGTAATACTTCACACGTCAAAATAAATAAATAAATAAATAATTTAGAGTATTCCGATTCATGGAAAAAAGCAAAAATAAAACTATTAAATTCGAATATGAAAATAAAGAAATAATATTATGATAATTTTATCTCTTTCCTTCAAAACAAGTTAAATCGAATATTTACAAACTTTAATGTTAAAAAAACAACTATATATGTTGGTAGGTATATGATGAGACGAGATAAACACTATGTTTGATATCCACCGTTGGATTGCTTGATAATACCTCTTGGAGAAGGATAGCCGTCAGATGATAATAATACTTAATATCCGTAAACGTCACCTCTCGCTCCAAATTAGCTGACGTGGATTATTTTAATTTCACATAATACATTTTTTTTTTGTGGCTTGATCTTTTTAAGAATTTAGTTTATATATTAAAATTGTTTAAACAATTTAGACTATCGATGAGATCTCTGTTTATGAAGTCGAATTATATATTGTATAGAAATCTCTTTAAATAAAATAATCATTCTGATATTTTATATCATCATGTATATAACTTTGGATGGTGTAACATACTTAAAGATAAATACTTCTTTCAAAGTTTATAGATTCTGAGCTGAACCCTTCTATAATATATATGTCCTTTATATTATTATTTATTGATCCATAGTTATACATTATATATATATAAACCATTTAGAAGTTATATGTTAATTAACAAAAAAAGTTGTTGATTCACACGCTACAAGAAATTCAAGGATTCAGTCCCTAATCCGTCCGGAAAGACACTTAGGGACCGATTAGGGATTGACACGTGCCGTCCGCAAACGAGCGTCGGTAATCAGTTCCAGTCCGTAAACCGTCTGCAATTTCGGACGTAAAATGTAGTCCGAAAACCATCGGAAATTTTCCGACGGGCATCGACGTCGGGAACAATTTTTTTTAAAAAAAACATAGTTCCCGACGACAGGCTGCCGTCCGGAAATTTCCCGACGGTGGTCCGCCGTCCGCCCTCGGGAACTATTTTTTAAAAAAAAATTAAAACGTGAAATTTCCGGACGGCAAGCTGCCGTCTGGAAATTTTTTAATTAAAAAAAATTAAAACGTAAAATTAAAAAAAACTGAAATTTAAAAAAAAAACATTTATACAATAATATTTAAAATTATCCGTTTACAAATTAGTAGGTGGTAATTGGGAATTATCATCATCGGCATCGTTGTCTCCGGCCGTATCCCAATTGATAGAAGGCATGTGTGCCTTCATCATCCTCAGCCACTGCTTACGTTCTCTTCTATTTTGCTCTACTTCTCTTTGCAGAGCGCTGAACTGTGAGTTTTGTTGTTCTAGTTAGGCTTTCATCTCCGAGATTTTATTTTGTAATTCTTGGGTCGCGACCTTTTCCTTGCTTTTGGAGGAAGTCGCATGTTTTGATGACATTCCTCCAAGACCAAATAGGCGCCCTTTGTACGGCGTTACGTGCTACAAAAAATTATTAACAATTAATTTAAATTATTAATAAAAAA
>CM071876.1:647382-727910 GCA_036759665.1 Gynandropsis gynandra
ATATAGAATCCATGCAGTTCTGAGAAAGATTATTTTCTGTCTTCAAATTCATTAACCGTGCAGATAAAGACAACCGTGATAAACCACTTCTACAACCATCGTACAGTGGATGCCTAGCATTTTCTAACATTTCAAAAAATGTTTTTGCTTCTTCATTCGGATCTTCTTCAATATATTCATATTCGTTTCTTTCAACGAACGCATTTTGCACCATTTCTACATAAGGGTTTTCTAAATCTTGAAAAGTCTGAGACACTTCATGATTTACGATACCCCTACTAAAATTTTCCACAACATCCCTCGGTCGTGGTGCAAAATTCTTTCCATGAGATACCCAAATAAAATAATTTGGAGTAACCCCTCTTAAATAGAGATAATTCCAAACGGTTTTCTCATTAACGAATTTTTCATTTTTGCATTTTATACAGGGACAAATCAACTTACCGTTTTCTCTATAAACTTGTTGATTTGTCACCACCGTCGTAAACTGTGTAAGACCTTCTAGAAACTCCTTCGATCACTTTGAGTTTCCGGATCAATTCTTCTATACATCCACTGTCTCGAAACGAACATATTCGATCTTGACGATGATGCCATTACAATTAGAAACGATAACAAGATATAAAGAGAAATATATGAGATTTGTGTGTGAGAAACGGGTAGAAGAGAAGACATTAAATAGAAAATTTTAAGACCGATTGGGACGAATTGCGGACTGGAATGAATATTTCCCGGCAAACCGTCCCTAAGTCGTCTGTAATTAGGGACGAAATAGGGACTAATAAATTTGCAGTAGGGAAATTGCGGACTGCTGTCTCTACAGTCGGCAAATTTGCGGACGGATTTTGTCAGCAGTCCGCAATTTGCGGACTGCATAGTCAACAGTCCGGAATTTCCCTACGGAACTCGCAAAATCAGTCCCGAAATCCGAATTTTCTTGTAGTGACATTATTATATACTCACCTTAATTAAGCGAAATATCTGATTTTTACCCTCGTAATATATTCTTTTACATTTAGTTTACAATTAAACATATTGTTCCTTCGTCATAATATTGATTATTATGCATATATTTCTTAAAATTAGAATTTAAATTTAGAGTGAAAGGCTGTATTGTGGATTTCAAATTGGATCTAATATTAATAATGAATTTATATATATATATATTATTTAAATAATTATAACTTGATTTTTTTGTTCAATTAAACCAAAAATTATTTGATATAATGTTATGGTTTGATTTGAGACGATTTTAATATTTAGATATTGAATCTTAAAATATCATATGTATGTTTTATTGTAAAGAAGAGAATTCGAGATAAAGAATAATAATATATTTTGTATCGTTTGATTTAAATAGTATGAGATGATACATATTTATAGAGAAGAAAATTTGAAATTCTAACTGTTATACAATAAATAAAAGACTTGATATGAAGAGTTGAATTGAAGATAGTGATTAGAGTTGTAGAGGAGTTGAAGCATTATAACTTTGAGTGGTTTACATATGATTTCAGTATTTCAGAATAAATTTCTAAAATTGTCATTAAATTCGAGATTAGCTCAATTCTAATATTTCCCCTAAGCTCAACATGATTTGAAGGAACATAACGTGATGCCTCATTAAAACTTTACCAAGAAAATCCAGTGGGACAAAACTTGGTGAAGGAAACAGAGTACAATCACAACTAATGTGTTTGTGAAGAATTAGTCGAGTTTGACTTAGTTGAAGGCTGATGTATATCTTGTAATCCAATTATCAGTGTTAGGCTTTTTCAAGTCTTCTCATTTGTTGCTTTGGTAAAAATATTTGCAAGTTCATCCGAGATTTGAGTATATGCGGAGACAATTATTCCTTTTTTTATCTTCTCATAAATGAAATGTAAATCAACTTTAATATGCTTCATCCTCTCATGGAATACAAAATTTACAACTATATGAATTGCATGTTGGTTACTCAATGTGGAGTGATCATACAGGTGATGTTGATTCCAATGTCTCCAAGAGGTGCTTTTATCCATATCAATTCGCATGTGGTGTTGGTAATGACACGATATTTGGCTTCACCACTGACCTTGCCACAACGTTTTGTTTTTTGCTTCTCCATGTAACAATATTGCCTCGTACAAATATACAGAACCTCGTAATTGATTTATGATCGTCTCTATAACATGCTCACTCTGCATCACAATATCCCACAACGTTAATATAGTGATTGCATTGCATCCAAATGCCTTTACTTGGTGACCCTTCAAATATTTAAAGATCATTTCCACCATGCTCCAATCTTGTTTTATAGGCACATGCATATGTTTGCTCACTGGATTTACTGCAAAACAGACGTCTAGTCTTGTTATTGTGAGATGATGAGCTTTCCCATTGTCCTTTGATATTCTCCGACAATGTTAATGAGTCCCCTCATTTGATTGTCTTTTACCTTCTCTTTGATAGGTGTCTAGTTGGTTTCACCCCTAACTTTCCTAGCTCACTTAAAAGATCAAAAGTATACTTCTGTTGTGAAAGAAATAGTCCATAGTTAGAACGTGTTACTTTATTCAAAGAAAGTATTTTAGTTCTCCTAAATCCTTAATGTCAAAAGTTTGCTTGAGAAAATGTTTCGTGTTTTAAATTATAATTCTATCGTCTCTTATACTTAGAATATCATCAAGACGATTAGAACAATGGTGCCTTATTTCCCCTAAATCGAAAACAATGAATGATCACTTTCACTTTTATGAAATCCATAATGTACGAGAGCATCATGAATTTTGTGATACCAAGTCCTTACGGTTTGTTTCAAGCCATGTAATGCCTTCTTGAGTTTGCACACTTGACCAGACTCATTGTTGTACCCCGGTGACGGGTGCGTGTAAATTTCATAGTCAAGATCACCTTATAGGAACACATTCTTAACATCAAGCTACCACAATTCCCATTGAAGATTAGCAGCAATAGAAAGAATAATGTGAATTGAATGAAGTTTAGCAACATGTGCAAATGCCTTAGTATAATCTTGTCCATATATTTGCGTGAAATCCTTAGCCATGAGTCTTACTTTATAGCGCTCAATTTCGCTATTGTTGTGGAACTTTATCTTATACACCCGTTTGAAACCTGAAACTTTCTTCCCAACCGACAAAGGAACTAAGTCCCACTTGTTGTTCTTATCTAAGGCAGTATTTCTTCTATAAAGATCAGTGTTCCATTCAGAAATGGTTTGTGCTTCCTCAAATATGATGGGTTCATGTATTTGATCAAGCTTACTAAGAATACAATGGTGAGTAGAGTTTAAATGTAAGATTTCGCAATAAGATTCTATTGGATAAGAAACCGTAAGATCGTTATAGTATACTCTCTTATTTTTCAGTTTATGGGTCAGATTTGAGTTACTATAATTAACATCTAAAGAACTTTCCTTGGGTTTAGTCCATCAACAGTCCTACTTGGAGATGAATGAGGCTGGTGATCACTTGAAACATGTGGGGAAGATATACCATGCATTGTATTTGGAGTTGTAGAATCTGAATTAGTATTTTTTATGACAGATTGGATTGGTTAAAATGTTGGTGCATTTGAATTATATGACTTGTTTTCTTGTATCTTAGAAATAATAAACTTAAGAGAAGAGTTAAAATCTGATGGTTGGATTAAAGTTTGAGCTCATCCTAATATTTCTCATAAAAAGACTTTTTTTTCTCATCAAATATAACTTCTCGAGAAACATGAACACGATTAGCATCAGGATTAAATCATTTGTAACCCTTCTATGTCGATTAGTCTCACAAGTACTATGATCATACTTATGACTAGATATTAGAATACTCAAAGCATTCTTATAAGGATGTTATACTCTAGCATGTCAAACCGAGCTGTGTTTTATTTGTGAAATAGAATTAAAGTAGAACAATGGATTGGCGTGATGGAGATCTTCTAAAACATAAAGTTCGTACTTGAGTGTTCCACCACTGAGAATTTGTTTTGTGCTAATATCCAACAACCAAAATTTGTTAGGTTTAAAGCAAATGAGATAAGTCAAGTTGAAGGTTTGGGAATTGATATAAGATTGTTGGAGAATTCAAGAGCATAAAGAGTTGTAGTATATTTGTTGAATATTTTTAGAGTTTCGATACCCTTAAAAAGAATATTCTTACCATTAGCAATTGTCACATAACCAAAATATGGTTTAAGATTGCTTAGTATGCCTTGTTTATTAATCATATGATTTGTAGCTTCAGAATCAACAATCAAATGATGTTTAAAATATGAGATAAAAAGGTGTTACCAAAATCAATATATGGTTTGTTGATATGCCTAGAAATGCCGAGAGCTTTGAGAAGTTTAGCAAAATCAAACTTAGTCACAAGTTCAGATTCATTTGTATTGTGAGCAACTTGATTTGTGGTGTTCTCTTTCGTTTTCTTAAGATGAGGGTGAAGCAACAACACTTGTATTTGGTATGCCCCTTCATTTTGCAATGGTCGCACCAAATGAGTTTCTAATTATCCTTCGAGGATCGAGCATAGTGAGCAACATCACTTGGTCCTTGAAATAGACGGTTGGTGCCTTCTTTCTTTCTGAATCATCAAACCAGAGAATAGGATAAGCTCCTTGTATGTGTTGTCCATAGAAGAAATAAGGCAAAAGACTTTATCTTGCTCATTTTGCTTGATGATCTCCTTGGCATCACAAGTAGCAGGCACAATTCATTAAGCTCATTCTAGAGATATTTAAAAACACAAAAGCGATGATTAGTAGCGAAACCATCCTGCTGGAGATTTCAAAGCATATTCTTTGGTCTTGAAAATTCGATTAAGGTTGGAAACATTTTCGTAAACTCATTTCAGTGTATTCCGTTGGTTTTTTGCAGTCTTCATCTTAACGTAGAATAATAAAATAGATGGTTCAAGCGATGAGTGAATGATTGAATTACCATATGATCATATTGGCACCATTTGGTTTGATTGTGACCTACATCATCAACAACCTTTTCCATTGTTACTGAATTGGCGTTGTGAGAATCATCAATGTGATTCCATAAACCACAACAATTGATTGCGGTTTTGGCCAAACTTTACTGGGTTACAAAATTATTGCCAGTGAAAACAACTGGAATAATCTTCTGAATTGAGGTATCTATTAGAGACAAATAGATTAGAGAGATTAAAGCAGTGAAAAGAAACATAAAGATAATCAAAAGAAAAATGTATCATTTATATTCTAATACCGTATAGAAAATGAGATAATCTGAAATAAAGAATAAGAATGTATTCTGAATTGTTTGATTTGAAAAGTAAGAAAAATATGTATTTATAAAGAATGAAATTCAAAATTCGAGTTGTTGCATAATAAATGAAAAACTTTATATGAAGAGTTATATTGAAACATTAACTTGGATTGATTGATAGATAACTTAAAAATTCTTTAGAATATTTTGGAGGAGTCTAGAATATCCAAAATTTTAAAAACGTAATTAAATCCGAGATTAATTTAATTCTAACGCATTTTAAGATCGAATTTAAATATAAAAGAGAATATTATATTGTGTAAGTTCAAGATTAAATATAAAGTGAAATATATTATAATATTTTTAAATATGTAATAATAAAATAAGAAAAATAAATAAAAGAAAGACGTTACATGATAAAGGAGGACATGCCGAACCCACCACTTCCGCAATCTTCTCCTCTCTGTTCTTATTTGACTTTATTTTTTCTTCAGAATTTATTTTATTTTTGCTCTGGTAAATAATTTCTTTCCTATTTTTAAAATCTTAACTTTTTAAAGACGATATTCAAAAACCTTGAAAACAAAATAATTATTATTATTTCTCACTTTACATCTAAAATGAGTTAATTCAAATAATGAGTAGAAAATTTTTCAGTTTATATTCAATTTTTTATATTGATAAAGATATTCACATTAACAGATATTTAAATTCCAAATGGATTTATTAGAACATAAAATTTACTAATTTCTTTTTAAAAATAAAAAAAAACATCATAGAACCATACATGTCCAATTTTAAATTAATTTTGAATGATATAATTCCCATTTTTTCGCAATAAACAAATATTGTTCTTATTGATTAATATATTCAATTATTACAAATATTTTATATCAATATGTTTGATTGGATTTCGTAAAATATAACCCAAAGAACCTTCCATTTTAATTATGATGCAATAAATATCTGTTAATCCTCAATTGTTAAAAAATGCTCAATTTGAAATTTAGACATAATAGTTCAATTTCATAGTATCAGTTAAACATTTACACTATTCTGTCGGTTAAATACTGTTGTGAGACGCAATTTCACGTGCTAAAAATTGTATTTTATTTTTTTATTAGAGATTTATAATATCTAATATATTTTAAAACGTACCGAATATGTTATTTATATATATTATTTTGAGTTTTAATATAACCAAAAGTTTAGTTTTATATTAGAAAAATCCTATATATACATATATTTTTTCCTAATTTCCCTTAATTTGTTTCGAATTTTATAATATATATTATATATTGGTGTTACAAACAAGTATAAATATTACGTCACTACTAATTGAGATGTTATTTATGTCTTGAATTGTATATGTAAATAGTACTATTTATATCATATTTTCATATTTTATTGTTTTACAATAATATTTTAGATGTTACGTGTCTGTGAAGTTTCCATCTCTAGACTAAAAAAAGCAACCTCGGTGATGAGGCATCTATATGCGTGTCTATATATATATATATATATATTATACAACATATTATTGTATCGAACTAAATTAAATAATATTTCAATATCTTATTTGATACTATACACTTAAATATGTTTTTAAATTCCGTAAGTATATTACATTGAAATATGTGTGGTATTTTTATAAAATAATATATATTGAAAATTCAGAATAAAATATGCTGTTTATGTTTAGATCCACTAAAATGCTCTTACATTTTGTGTAATATTAATCTTCCTAATAATTTTGAACGAAGTTTGTACTTGATTCAAAAATCAATTTGTTAAGGTTTCTATTTGTTATTGAGAGTCTAATCATAAAACACATTTGGTTGGCTGAAATCTTGGACATATTGTTGTTGGAATTTCGAGAGATGCGTTGAAGCGGTTGAAATATCGACACGGTGTTCTTAAATTTTCGATAAAAACAGTTAAAAACGATCACTATAAAAAAAGATAGTCAAAGTTTGGAAGAGTACTCAAACATTAAACAAATGTTAAATACACTCTTAAGGACATAAAAAGATCATTGAAGAATTGTTTAAGTGTGTGGTGTGGATTGCGAGCACTTGTATAGTGTGTGTTTTTCAAATTAGATTTTCGTATTTATGATCTAACTCAAGGGAAGTTTACAGCGATATTCTCGAGTGCATTGTACGACGAAACAAATGTATTTGGATATTGATACATGAATAAAAAATAACAGTTCGGTGAGTCACAAATTCTTATTTCTATATTTCTGTCATATGTTGTCTTTTAACATTTTCAATTAGTATCAGAGTAGATCGCCAAAGTTATATATTTTATCTATTGTTTGGTGCGAGATTCGAAAGACAATTTGGAAGGTTTAAGAGATATGTATTCTTTTGGAAAATTGGTCATACTCGATTCATCCAATTATGGATACTAGAAAATGAAAATGCGTGCAATTATCAGAGGCATTAACGAGGATGCATGGAGTATTGTAAAGAATGGATGGAGTCCACCCATGGTGATTGATGAACATGTAAATTCTAAGGAGAAACCATCTAATTGTGAATGCCAAGCAAGAGAAGAATTTTAACTTACAACGCTAAATCACTTGCAACAAATTTTACATACGTGGACATCAAACAAATTAAAAAATGTGAATATGCAAAAGAAGCATGTGATATACTAGAGGTCATTCATGAAAGTACATCAAATGTGAAAAGAACTCATCTTCATATCTTTAGCACATCAGTTTGAGGAATAGTTAAAGACAAAAGCGTAAAAGAACGCAGTAGAAAGATGAATGCACTTACAAATGAGGTAAGTGTACTTGGTCAGACATACAAAGATAAATAAAATGGCACAAAACGTTTAAGGTGTTTACCGAAAAAAGTTTCATGCTCAGAAGGTCGCGATTAATGTTCGTAAATACTGATACAAGGAGTTTCAAGGAAATTATCGGAATTCTTTTGCTGCATATGAATTGGAGCTTGAACTTGTACAAAATTCTAGCAACAAAGATATGGACAAAGGATTTGTTCTCCAAGCAACATAAGAAAATTTGAGGATAAATAATTTGGAAGAAAATGTGATATTGTTAGCTAATAAATTTGGAAAATTCATGAATAAGCGAAGTGAAATGAAACACACAAATACTGAAGTGCATGTACAAAAAAAAAAAAGAAATAAAAGTGGGAGAACAATTTCATGAATGCAAGGGATTTAGACATATCAAATCTTGATGTCCAAGCATTATAAAAACATAAAGTGTGTTGAAGAAATTGCGTGAAATCCAATGTTACAATTGTAAATGATTTGGATACACTTGAAATAAATATGGATATTTAAGTTATGAATATAAAGAAAGTGGTGAATAAGAAAATGCAAATCTTGTCGCATTTATTAGAATAATTGATGAAGACGAAAACACGATCAAAGAAGGAACTTGATAGCGATGGTGAAGAAGTGAATACAACAAGTGTCTGAATAAAAACCATTTAGAAAAATAACTTCCAGAGATTCAAAAGAAATTATTACGGAAGAAAGAAGAAGTTATGATGACTCAAAAGATAACTTGAAAAAACAAACAAGCAATTGAATAATTTGTTGACCATAGGAGAGAATTATACTAATCATCATGGAATTGGATATGTAAGAAGCAAAGGAAAGTCACAAACGAAGTTTGTTTCGGGTGGAAATCTTACAGATATTGCAACTACAAGTTACTCATTTTCAAATGTATATGATTTCGTTAGAAGAAAGCTTCGAACTAAAGTTGATCTTCGCCAAAATAACAATGTAAGATATCATTACTGTGGAATATTAGGATATAAACAATACACGTATCTTCAAAAATTAACAGATGGACTTGGTAAGTATTCTAAACTCAAATTAAAATAAATTTGGATAAGAAAAAAGTAATCTTCAATGCAAAGTTGCTTATATTTCCATTCAAACTGATAAATCTAATACTTGGTACTTTTATAGTGGATGTTCTAGACATATGGCAAGAATAGTTCTATTAAATTTTAGTGAAAAAGCGAATGCAAAAAAAGTTATATTTAGTAACGAAAACAAAATGAAAGATCAGTAGAAAAGAAAAATCTACAAATTTCTAGCAACCCATGTTAAACAACATTCATTATGTGATGGGTTAGACTACTAATTTGATTAGTATTAGTCAATTGTGTGACAGTGATTACAAAGTACAATTTATACAAAAAGAATGTCATGCTATGAATTCGAATGGATAGTGTGTTCTTTCAAGCATGTGATCATCAAACAACTACTATTTGTGGAGAGCTAAACAAAGGAGTTTTAAGGTGATGAAAGATGATAAAAAAAACTTGGTAGAATTTGAATATTCAAATTTGATTCAAGGTATTTCTAAACTAAGCCTTGTTAATTTTGATGTGTGCAAACCATTTAGGTTAGTAAACAAGTTAGAGCGAATCATGTTTTTATAAAAAGTTGAAATAAAACAAATGAGAACTGAATATGTGCCTATCGATCGTTAAATGAATGATATATTCATAAAACCCCTTAATTTGGAACGTTATGTGTGTTTGGAAAAATCACTTGGAGTTTGTGAACTCTAAACAATTATGTTTATTAGCCCTGCCTGTTTGAACCGATTCGAGATAAAATGAGGACTATATATAAGAAAGTGAGTATAATTTTTAGAGTTAATGATATGTTTAATTGTACTTGAGTTTTTAAGGTAGCTTAAGCTTTATTGAAGTACATATACTAGTAAAATATTTTTAAAATTCAATGTTTGACGTAAAAGACAATGGAAAAAGATTTTAGTTATCTTACTCCTCTCACAAGTTGATGGTTCCTAAAAGGATTATATTTTTCGAAGAGAATGCTATGAATATATTGCTTGGGTCTAAGTTGAGAGACATTCAAATTCAGTTTTGTAACGTTTTTAGGTACAAAGTTAAATTATAGAATATAAGAGTATACGTACAAAAAGATAGCATATGAATGTGTTACGTGAAATAAAATGTTGTCCAAACACCATTTTAGAAGCAGTAAAAGAAAAAAGAAGAGAAAATAATAGGAAAAGAAAATAAGACAAAAAATGGCTAATATGTGTTCTAAAAACTATTGAATGAATACGGTGAAAGAAAAAGTACACTTAAACAGAAAGATAATTCTGAAATTTATTCTTGTTTTCTCTTATTTATTTGCCCATGATTTTATTAAAAGAAAATAAAAGAACATATAGGTGCATCTAAACATTTAAATGAGGGAATATTCATGAATTGATTTTCATTATCTTTCAAATCCTAAAAGAAAAGAGATATTTTCTTCTCTAGCTTAAAGTTTATGCAACAATGGTAAAATGACGTCAAGACATGATACAAATGTAATCGAAGTCATTTCGACGTTTGAAGGAAAGACATGGAAGAACATCAAGTTGGAGAATATTGTGCAATGAATTAAATTGGTTTATATTAATTGTGTGACTATTCTTTATTGTTTTAATTGTATGATCATAAAAACATGGGAAAAAATGAGGTTCTAGCATTGGACATAGGGTGATAAAAGCATGACGGAATGAATGACTTACCTTCTTGAAAATTTTGTTCATTTCTGATTACACAACATGTTTGAGATTTTAGATAATTACTTATAATGATTGTGCTTGACTAATGTTCTTATATTTTTATGCACAAGTTTTCTATGTTTGTGTGATAAGAAATTCAAAAGGGTAGATTGTTAATGTTTGAATTATCATTTAATTAGATTTTTTGTTTCGGGTTGTTATGAGTTTTGGAAATAGATTTGATCAAAGGTTCCTGAGAGTTTATTGGAATATTGACATGGTTATGAAACAAATTTGGTGGGCTAAAATCTCGGACATGTTGTTCTTTAATTTTTTTGCAAGTGAAATTGAAGACAATTGAAATTTCGGACAAGGTGTTTCTAGATTTTTGACAAGTGCAGTTGAAAATGATCGTTATAAAAAAAGGTTCGTGGAAGCTTAGAAAAGTAATCAGACTTTAGACAAATTGTAATATATACTCTTAAGAACATAAAAAGATCCTTATAAAATTGCTTGAGTGTGTGGCGAGGAGTATTAGTGCTAGTAGAACGTATGTTTTTAACTTAAAATTTCGTATTTATGATTTAACTCACAGATAATTAACAACCGTATTCTCAAAAATTGTAATAATGTACAAATGTATTTTGAGATTGATGCATGAATATAAAGATCATAGTCAAGTGAAACACATATTATTATTTTTATATTTTCGGTATACGTGTTACTGTAACATTTTTATAGACAAAATATCAAATCAACATAATTGATAGTAGTGGTGGTGATAATGGTTTCGAAACCACAAGATTGTATTATGGTTTATAATAAAATTATATCTGGTTTTTAGATAGAGTTATTTGATTTAAATGGAGTATAAATTATTTTACTCTTTTTGAAATTTATTATATACGTTCAAAAGATATATAATAGATTTTTAACAATTTTAATCCTCTTTTATTTAATATATTTCATACACTGATTGTATAAATTAATTAGACTAATTAATCATTTAAATTATTCTTTAAACAATTTTATTTTTTTATCGATGTATTACAATGAAGACTTTATTAAGGTTGATTAATGAAATAAAACACATTCTTTATTTATTTCTTGTATTAATATTTTTCAAAAAAATTTGTTCACAAAATTGTCAAATTTTTTTTGTCTAACTAATCATAAAAGTTATAATACCATATATATATATATATATACATGAGTTCATAGTTTAAATCTAAAACTAATGTGAAACAACACAACATAACACTCATTTTACGTCTAGATTCGATCTTGTGGCATTAATATCGTAATCAGAACATTATCGAATCATTTAAATCGGAACAAACTGTGTTCCAATGCCATATCAAATATAAGTTTGGATATACTTTGTCATAAAAGCTAAATAAAAAAATCCATAATTAATACTCTAATCGATGTGAAACAACGTAACATAACAAAAATCAATATAAATGCTTACGACAACTCCAAATCCTCCATATTTTGTCAAAATTATAAAACAACCAAAAATATAATTGATTAACCATAAAGTTGTTAGTTTTGAGATTTACTTAAATAATCAATGGATGCATATTAGCTAGTTTCTGAATTACTTTTATAATTTTCAGATTATTATTTTTTTCAGAAAAAAAATAATATAATGTATTGATTATACAAAAAAATTAAGGGAAAAAAGCCTTTAACCCCTCAATTATAATGTTTTACGCAAATTCGCCTTGAACTATCTGAGACAGCAAATTCCCCCCTTATCTTACAAAATCCATCCGATTCCCCCCTCAACTATATCAGATCAGCCAATTCCCCCCTCCGTTATATAAACAGTATATTGGTGTTAACCGATCCGATTTAACCGAATTTAACCCGATTTTGACCCGTATTATAACCAATTTTTAACCCAATTTCGACAATTCTTTAACCCAATTTCACTCAATTTTAACCCGATTTTACCCAGTTTTAACCCAATTTCACGCAAATTAACCCGATTTCATCAAATTTAATCCGATTTTCACCCAAATTTAACCCAATTTTATCCAATTTTAACCCAAAATTAACCCGATTATTGCCAATTTTAACCCAATTTTCACCCAATTTAACCGATATACTCACTTTTAACCCGATTTACTCTTTTTTTAATCCGATTTACTCTTTTTTTAATCCGATTTTCGATTTACCTCAATTTCATCCAACGTAATATAACTTCAACCCGATTTCACCCAAATTTTACTAGTTTTCACCGAATTTCAACCTGATTTAACCGATTTACTCACTTTTAACCCGATTTACTCACTTTAAACTTGATTAAACCGATTAAACCCAATTTTCGATTTACCTCAATTCCATCCAAAGTAATATAATTCCAACCCGATTTCACCCAATTTAATATAAGTTCAACCCGATTTCACCTAAATTATACTAGTTTTCACTGAATTTCAACCCGATTTAACCGATTTACTCACTTTTAACCTAATTTACTCACTTTAAACTTAATTAAACCGATTTAAACCGATTTTCGATTTACTTCAATTTCATCCAAAGTAATATAATTCCAACCCCATTGTTGAATCAAGTTTGTATTGGATTTACCTTTTTGTTGAATCAAGTTGTTTTGGATTTAACTTTTAGAGAATCAAGTTTGTATTGGATTTAACTTTTTGAGAATCAAGTTTGTATTGGATTTAACTTTTGGAGAATCAAGTTCGAAAAAAATTCGGCGAAATTGAATAAAATTTGGTAAACATGGTTGAAATCGGGTTGAAATTATATTAAATTGGGTGAAATCGGGTTGGAATTATATTACTTTGGATAGAATTGAGGTAAATCGAAAATCGGGTTAATCAAGTTTAAAGTGAGTAAATCGGGTTACAAGTGAGTAAATCGGTTAATTCGGGTTGAAATTCGGTGAAAACTAGTAAAATTTGGGTGAAATCGGGTTGGAATTATATTACTTTGGATGAAATTGAGTTAAATTGAAAATCGGTTAAATCGAGTTAAAAAAAGAGTAAATCGGATTAAAAGTGAGTAAATCGATTAAATTGGGTGAAATTGGGTTAAGTTTGGGCGATAATCGGGTTAATTTGGGTGAAATTGGGTTAAAATAGGATAAAATAGGGTTAAATTTGGGTGGAAATCGGATTAAATTTGATGAAATCGGGTTAATTTGGGTGAAATTGGGTTAAAATTTGGTAAAATCGGGTTAAAATTGAGTGAAATTGGGTTAAAAAATTGTCGAAATCGGGTTAAAAATCGGTTATAATACGAGTCAAAATCGGGTATTTGATTTGGATCAAAATCGGGTCAAAATCGGATTAAATTCGGTTAAATCGGATCGGTTAACACCAATATACTGTTTATATAACGGAGGAAGGAATTGACTGAATTGATACAATAGAGGAGAGAATCGGATGAATTTTATAAAATGAAAAGGTAATTGACTGTTTAATATAATTTAGAAGGAAATTAAGGGGTTAGAGACTTTTTTCCCAAAAGTTAATTTATAACCATCCGAAAAATCCAACGTTGGGTACGGTTTTGGTTCTCCAAGTTGTAAATAAATTTAAAATAAAATACAATAAAATTAAAAAATATGAGATACTTTTCATTTTCTTGTTTTGTCTCTCTATTTTATTGGCGCCGACAATATGATTTATCTGTTGGCTTCGAGAACATTGTGCAAGTAGTAGCTGGGCTTAGCTAAGCCGAGCCGAGTCGCATTCAAACGTAACAAATTTTATAAATATATCAAT
Organism: Gynandropsis gynandra; assembly: GCA_036759665.1. Taxonomy (NCBI): domain Eukaryota; kingdom Viridiplantae; phylum Streptophyta; class Magnoliopsida; order Brassicales; family Cleomaceae; genus Gynandropsis; species Gynandropsis gynandra. Next base: position 661,892 of record CM071876.1, read on the forward strand.
TATATACAAATTGATGCAAAATATGTTAATTTACTTAGAACTAAATTTTATTTAAAAAATATATTCAATTTATGTCGATAAAAAGAAAAAGGTATAATAATAGGCTAAAAAAGCTACTTGAAATTGTGGAGGTAGCTTCTTCATTACACTCGGATGAAGAGGTACACTAACATTTTGGACCGAATAAATGTTTAAATAGAAAGAAAATAAAATAAAATGTATAAATTAATTTTCTTATACACGATATACCATATATGTAATCTAAGCTATTTTATAAGTAATAAAAAATTCCATAAAAAAATTATAAATTTTATTTCAAATCGATATAAACAATACCATATACATACATATTTTACAAATGTGTTTAGTATTTTATAAACATATATTAATTAATACGTTTTTTATAGAATATTATATAAACTTTTACAATTATTTTCAATTTAATCCACAACCATAAACGCATAATATTGATCAAATCGATAAATTTAAAGATAATTTAATTTTTTTATTATATAACAAAATAAAATATTATTTCACGGAAAATAATTGAATTAATAAATAAGTATATAAAACGTTAGTTTATATTTTTTTATTAGTTTGATATAAATTTGACCATTATAATATGATTTTAATTTTGAAATAAATTTAATAATTTTGTATCATTCATATAATTGACTATAATTGCAATATTTGGGAAATAATTTATATATTTTTTATATAGTTGATGTGAAAATCTATAATTTAAAGTAATCATATTCTTACAATATTTATGTTGTAACATTACAAAATATTTCAGTTTATTGTATTGCACGATAAATTTGAATACTCGTAATTATAAAATACCATTGTAACAAAAAAAAAAGCTCTTAAAATCTTGAAAATATCTCCGTTCATATAATTTAATGTTATCCATTCATATAATTTAATGTCCTTTTAAAAATAAAAAAGGAAGAATTATTGTGGTTCACACAGGCGCGGGGAAAGAGGAAATAGTGAGAAATCTGATGGCTTATTGAGTCGTGGGCCAGAGAGGGGCAAAATGGGAAATTGGACAGAGTGATTGACTGGGCCTATTGGGTTGCATCTTCCCGGACTTCAATATGGAATTCAAAACGATTTAATATTTGCAAAAATAAAATAAATAAAAGAAGTAATTTTTGAAAATTGGAAAAGAACAAACCTGACTTTCAAGTTTTCAACGTTCCAAAGCAAAATACCCAATACCAAGAAAATAATATTATCGTAATTGGCTAAAAATAATATAATAAATATTGTATTTAATAATAATTTTAGGAAGTCGTATATATCATATATTAATTATTGTAGTGCATAAAAAAGTAACCGAAATATTTATTTAAAATTTTTAGCGCATAAATATTTTTGTAGTTTTATATTCTGTGTTCTATTATGTAAAATATTTATAATAACCAAAATCAAGATATTTTTTAAGATAGAAAAAAAATATTATTTACAATTTTGATGGTCATATAAATTTTAGAAATACCGTATTAAAAAAGATATAATATTTAAATTTATGCATTCATGATAATATTAGAAGTATTAGATTTCCATCTACAAAATAAAATATAATATATATATAGGAAGTAAAATTAACTGTTGGATTACGCGATAATTCGTTTTCGAATAGATTTCGAACAACTATACGAAGAATAAAATTATTAAATTTATATTTAAAAAATTATTTGATTAGTATATATTAAATGGTTTAATTTCTTAATTAAGTTATTTTTTAACACGTTAAAAGTAGATTTTTTAGTCTGAATAGAAAATGAGTTAAAATGAACCAACTTATTTTTTTTTTCATGTGAACCAAACCGTATTAACTAATTTTAAACCATAAATATATAAATTAAGTTAAAATTAAAAACCTAAATACCTATCACTATAATCTAATTTTGTAAGTGGTATGATCTAATCGTTTTTCAGTCCGATTTAAATATTTCAAATTAATTTTTAAATGCACATACTGTGTGCGCACTCCATCTCTTACAAAAATAAAAAACAATAGAAAGAAAAAGTCAAAAAAGAATTGTTTAAAAAAGAAAAAATAAAAAAATAAAAAAAATAAGAAAAATGAAAAAGGCAGGAAGTCCGTGATTTGATGGGCCTAAGGAATCGCTAAACCCACGCGCCATTGTCTCCATCGACACTCTCTCCCTCTCTTTCTCTCTCTTCTTTCTCTCTCCTAATTGTCTCCACTATATAAACTCTTGTTCCCCTTTACCCACTCCTCACCACTCGCATCTTTCACTTTTCCCATTTTACCCTTCCTTTTCCTCTCTAATTCCCATTTTTACCCTTTTCCCTCCTCCAATGGCCGACGACAACAATAACAAACGACCCCGAGATGACTCGTCCGACTCAGATCCCCACTCGTACGACTTCAAACGTGCTAAGACCGAGCCGGAGAGTCATGACCTTCTCGAGGACGAGATAGCCTCGTGTCCGGCCTCCATCTCTGACGAGTCGCGGCCTGAACTTGGTTTCCTGTTTGAAGCCTCCGACGATGAGCTCGGTTTACCTCCGCCTCCTCCGGGATCCACGTGTACGGAAGAGAAGAGCGTGGACGATGAAAGCTTGGCCGAGTTAATCCGAGTTTCGTCGGGCTCCTCCGTGAACGGCGAGTTTTGGGAGTTCGACGATGTGATTCCGTGTTATGATTCGTTTGATTTGAGTGTTGGTGAAGGAAACAGTGTGGACTACGTGCCGTTAGGTGGTTTATTTGAATATTCCGATGCTTGTTTTGATCAGTCTGGTGTTTTGCGGTAGAACATCGTGCTGGTTAAGAAATCTGTAACCGAACTGCGTGTCGGGTTTACAAGGAGATAAAACGACGACGGACTGTATAGGTTTTGGGTTACCGGTTTTATTAAATTAGGGATACAGGAAATATGTACGTAGGCTTAGGAAAGAACTTATAATAGACCTTAATTCATTTAAATATTTTCGATTTTTTTCGCTTATTATTATTAAACAATTGAGAAAGATATGGGACAAAATAATATTATACGGACTAAAAAGGGATTAGTATATTTTTTAAAAATTAAATAATTTCTAAATTATCATAGAGAATTATTCTTGATTTTGCATTTAATATTTATTTGTATGTATTTTATATTTTCAGAAAAAAAAATTATCTTATACATATATTACACCTTTAGTCAAATATATATTAACATAATTTATATGCAAAATAAGAATTAAGCGCAAATGCGACGAGTTCATTTTTTTGCGAGTGTGAACGACATTAAAATCGATTAGAGGAGTTGAAATTACTGCAAATGTGACGAAATGTAGAATTTAAAAAATTCGGAATTATATTGTGTTATGGTTGCCTTTCGGTGTGTTTCAAATAAAATTACGAAAATACCCTTTATTTCTTTTTAGATATTTTGTTTTATACTTTATATATTTCAAATATTGTTTTAATGATTTATTATAGTTTATATTTATCGTAAATATATATAAATATATGTGTATATATGGGTTTATGAAAATATATGATTATGTTTTGATAAAATTATTTTAAATTTTTATATAATTTATATTAATGGTAATTATATATGTATAAATATTGTATATTTTAATATTTTTAAATTTAAATTTCATTTGAAAAATTTGAAAATTGTAATAAAAAATATACATTAAACAACAAAATTTAAATAAATTCTTTTATTAATTGTCTATTTTGATAATTTGCTCAAACGCAACCGCAACAACTTTCTATCATTCGCTTCTAGTCGCATCTTTCCGCAAACGTATCGTTTGCACCATTCAGACAAAATGAAAAAAAATACCGTCAATCGCTGACAGAAACGTCGTCAAACGCAAACGCAATATTTTTCCTAGTCGAGTCTTTAGAGAGTTATGTGATTGATAGTAATGATACAATGATTTATATAGTATAGATACACGATTATAATGTGAATATAACAACTAAAATGGGATAATAAATAGAAATATTTTCTTTAATATATCTCTTGAAAAAATGTAATTAAAATTTGAGAAAGATGGGAAACAAAGTGGTTGACTTTTATAAAATGAGTTTATTTTACACATACATAATATAATATGTTAATCCATTTTATGGTAAACCATAATTGTCATTGAACAAATTATTATTTTTTTTTATTTGGGCTTCACATGTAGGAAGGCAACGAAGGCTTTAGGCTTTTGTATTTGGGCTTGAGGAAGCAAACGAAGAAGAAGCAACCCAAGGAGTATTTTTTTTTAATGAAATGGATTTTTTTATGTAGCTTATGATATAGAGAATGAGTGTATATATATAGTATTGAGTAATATTAAATTTGTTAGTTAATTTTTAGATTTAGTTAGATAATAGATGTGATATTAGAATTTATTTCATTTAAATTTGAATAGTTTGATGTTTCATTTTCGTTTATGATGTGTTTGTTTTTTAATTGTAGATTCATATAAAAAATTTGACAATCTTTTTAGATGCATATCTATTTGAAATGATATTAGAGTTTATTTTGCACTTGTTTGAATATTTTGATTTCGATCTCCTAATTATGATATATATGTACGATCCAAGATCGAACATGAAAATTTAAATATGAATTATGGATTCAGATAGATGATAATGGACAATACTAAAATTGACACCATATTTAAAAATGTTTATATTTAAATAGACTTAGATTCAAAACCATATTTAAAAACACATATATTTAAATAGATTTAAATTCAAATTCATATTTAAAAATTCATATACTTAAATACATATATTCAAATATTTAAAAATGATCCCATTACCACCCTTATATTTTCCATAAAAAAATATTCTAAAACATACAAACTATTCCCGTGACACGCAAACTCGACGAAAAATTAAAATCCATCTATTTATTGATGTCGTGTCATTTTAAAAACAATTTTAACATACCAATTCACTTAAAAAAAATTAATCGCGTAGCGTTTCAATCTGTTTGAAGATGATCTCAATAGAATATATCGAAATCTTGATTTTGGTGTGTTGATCTCTGATCGAAACCCTTATTTTATCAATTGAAAAGGATCATCTCCTTTCACATCTTGGTTCTTCGATAGTTGAAAGAGATAGACGATAAATGTGATGACTTTTAGAAAATATAAATAAAGTAAGTTGGCATTTTAGGTGGATATGTTAGGATTAAATTTTTAATTTGCCTCATTAAAAAATAGATAAATTTTAGTTTTTACATTATACAAAAAATTTCGTAAAAAATATAAATAATTTATATAATTTTTAGAATTTTTTAATTGATTGAGAGATTTTGATATAGAAAGTGTAGTCGAAAGATGTTTTGGAAAATGCCAAAGTGGTTAGAATATTTAAAGGTGATTTAACTTTTTATTCTTTTTATTTTGTTTATAATTTTTTTGAAAAATTCACAAACTCATTTTATATTTTTAAGTGCGAATTGTCTCCAATGCAAAAAATGTATTATCGCAATTGTGAATATACAATTGTTATTTATTTCAAATTAGTCCATAAACTCATTTTTTCATCAAATTTGAAAAATCAAAAACAAATTAGATTTCTAGATGAGTATCATCAAGCACAAGATCGAACTGAGAAACATGATTTTGATAGATATTAAAACATAAATTTATTTATTTTTAATCATAGATATGAAGAACCGTTTTATAATTAATGTTAACATTTTGAAATACCAATAAAAATTATTAAGAATATTATGATTTGAGATTAGAATTCAGTCCAAATATTAAAACACGTGTCAATGTAAGAATAGACCTTCAAAGCCAATTTAGAAACAAGCAATGGAAATAGTGACACTTTCCGACCAAATCTTTAGGACAATGACCATTTTATATATGTGTCCTTCTCCCACTCCCATTTTTTTTCTTATAAACAATTTCATTTTTTAATGAATCAGTATTATTTATTTAAAGTTATATATAGGTTAAATAAATACATATATTTTGTTTTAAAATACACTTATTTAAACATATTACCAAAAATATCCTAATTGTTTTAGAGTTTCGTTTTTACTTTAAACTTTTTTATTATAATTAAAAATTAACAAAATGTTCAAAATATTCGTATTTAATCTACATTCAAATAAAAAATTTAGATATACGAAAGATTAAATACAAATATAAATAATTAAAATTAAATATTTTTTCGTATTTAATTCAAATAAAAAATTTAGATATACGAAAGATTAAATACAAATATAAATAATTAAAATTAAATATTTTTTTAAATATAAATATAAATAATATGATCATTTATCTAAATTATTTATATTCTTTTAATTTCGTCGATACTCTTTCTTTTTTTTTTTCAACAACCATAAAATATGTTAAATTTCTATCTACTTCCCGCTATAAAATCATTATTTAGTTCAGAAATCCATTATTAAAATATTTTTTTAGAGTTGAATTCTAAATTTATTATGATCAAATACTAAGATATTAGATAAATTGAATTGGTTTATCTTGTTTTATTTGGTTATATTTACGTAAATGGAACACATATAATTTGATGTTGTGTACAAATCGGATACATACAGGATTATTGAAATCGTTATCAGAACTAAATATATATTATTAATAAGAATATTAATATGAAAATTTTGTGATTTTTTAATAGTAATGTATTTTTGGATTTTGTATATTTTTAAATTTGATTATCAGTTATATACGAAAAAATTGTCGTTTTTTATATTCATTTTCAATTTTACTTAAAGCATAAAAATTATTTTTTTATAAAAATAATTAAATCATTAATTCATATATAGAGAGAGAAAACAAAATTAACAATTTATATAAAAAATATTTTAATTTTGTGTTGGAACTAAATGTAGTTTAGGTATCAATCTTATCCATTACCAACCCACGAGAAACATTGTTTTCGAGCTTCCAATTTTGATTCCCAAATCATATTTTATTTTCGAGTGTCCAAAAGGTATCGGTGATATTTGATAATTAAATATTTGATATTTAAATATCATCCATAACCATCGACTGACCTCTGCCATTAAGATCATGGCCAAGGAATGTGTAAACATATATTTAATTTTGGCAATGTTATTCTTATATATATATATATATAATAAAAAATCACATATTTTTTACAGTAAAAAGATAATAGATTTTTAGAGCTAAAGAGTGGCGTATCAGTGTCCAAATAGTGATAACAATTTTAAGTATGTACTGTTATATTGACATCTTTATATATAATATGTTAAATACGTTATTAGTTAATTTCAAGTTTATAAACTAATCTGTTGTGATGCATTATTTTAAATTAGTACGGATGTATATATATATATTGAATAATTTACATTTTTTTGTTAAGATAATATTTTATTAGTTTTTGGATTGAGTTAAATTTAAATCTAATTAATATATATTTTTAATTAAGTTTGATTTATATTCATTTATTATATCATATTGTATATTAAGTTTGACTTAAATTTATTATAAATTAAATTTATTATAATTTGAATATTACGATGTTACGATCTTTTATAATCATACTAAAATCATTTATATATATATATATATATACAGATGAAGTATTTTTTAGGTTATATATCATCTATATATTTTATTAAAATTAATAATAATAATAATACTAATACTAATGATGATGATGATGATGATGATGATGATGATGATGATGATGATGATGATATTTTTTAATATATAAATATATTTATGGTCTAAAAAATTATCGAACCATAATAAATGAAAGATTTTATAAATATGAAATTAATAGTGAAATTTCATTAAATAAAAAAATGATATTTCCAATAACTGTATATAAGAGTATTCAATCCGAATTTCGATTCAGATTCTTCTGCGCCATATATTATTTCGGTCACAAATAATTCAAAGATATTAGCAAAAATAGAATTCTCTGACAATAAATCTTACACAAAAGTGAAAAGGCAACGTGCACCATGTATTATTGTAATAATTGAATAATGCAAATATGGATGATGAATGAATTGCATGCGTATCTTCAATTATTGAACTAGAAATAAGGTCCCAATATTCACAAAATATATCACGATCAAAATCATCCTTATTATAAATTAATTAATTTAATATTATATATCGTTTTATCATAATTTTAGACGTTAATTAACGATTATTTGAGTGATATATTGGTTACAGACTATAATCCTTGTTTTTAATCCTATTTGAATATATATATATATATAGGTTTCTAAAATAAAGTAATGATAATTTTTGCTTAACTAAATGATTTTGGTAAACTGTAGTAAGGATTGTCTTTGTTATAACTTGCAAAAAAAAAAATCATCAAAACTTTAAATATATAGGAAAAAACTGTTATTGAAAATCATGTTTTAATTTTGGTTTGTGAATAAATTGGAAATGTTACTCTTTTGAAGATAACACAAAATACCATGTTATTTAATTGTAATTTTATGATTAAAAATTGATAATTTATAATCATTTTTAAATATACGACATCACAAAAAATTATATAATTTATAGTATCAAAGTTTGTATAGAACTCAAATTAACACTAAGAATAAACCACAACAATTTTTCATCACCGTACATAGTAAATTGTTTTATTTGCATTGTTGCATGTTTAACTATAAGTATCTATCACCCAAGTACACTTGAATTCGTCCGAAATGCACCTCACGATCCTGAATTATTTCCAAATTGTACCTAACCGTAGATATCACAATTCACTCCCTTTCAGTTCAATACACCTCACGTGTATGAATTTCACAGATGAATCATTCACTCACCAACCCAACACACTTAATTGTATCGAATTTATAAACACGTTAGATTCAACTCGTTTACTTTTACACGTACGAATGCACATAGCTTTTCTTTTCTTTCTCTCTCGAGTTGTATATTTGCTGATGTGCATGCCTCTTTTAAATAGGCATCCATCACATGTAAATTGTTGTTTGCTGTCCTATTTTAAGGATGATCTATTCTTTTGAAAGTTGTTCATTAACTTGCTAGAATTTAAGCCAAAATTGTTATTTTTATTGACTTGTTCACTACAAGAAAAATAACATTTAGGGACGGTCAAGAGGCGTCCGCAAACGAGCGTCGCAAAATGATATCTGTCTCTAATTCGTCCGCAAATAAGAACGGAAATTTTAGTGTGCAAACCGTTCGTAATTGCAGACCATCAAGCCATTCGCGAATCGACGGGAAAAGTCGGACAGGGGCGTCCGCAAATGCAGACAGGACGTCCGTCCGTAATTTAAAATAAATAAAAAAAATAAAATTGAAATTTAATTTAGTTTAATTTTAAATGTTTTTATACATAACATTAATTAATTAGAAATCATATGTGACTAACATTTGAAATTTGGAATCGTCATTATCAGAACTCAGGATGGTCACCGGAACTCGGGATGGGCGGTGGAACTCGAGACAACCGTCGAAACTCGGGACGACAGGTGGCAGAACTCGGGACAGGAGGCGGAACTCGGGATGGGCAGCGGAACTCGAGACGACAATTGGAACTCGGGGAAATCGGAAAAGAAAAGAATGGAAAGAAAGATTGAATGAAATCAACAATGGGGTGGGATGAAATTTATAGATTTTTTTCGAACGGTGGAGAAAAATCGTCTGTAAACCGTCCACAATTACGGACGGAAAGAAAACGATAGTCCGCAATTATAGACGCAAAGGAAATATTCGTTCGTAATTACGGACGGAAAGAAAACGGCAGCGGACCGAGAGCTCGATCGTCCGCAATTGCGGACCGCTCGACCGTCTGCAATTGCGGACCGCTTGGCCGTTCGTAAATGTGCGGACCGTCCGTCTCGAGCTTTCTCCATCTGTGACCCGATACAGTCTGTGCATCCCGAGCTCTCTATGTCCGTGACCCAAACCTCGGGACGGACATACGGTGTCGGGTCATGGATGGAGAAGGATCGGGATGGAGAAGGTTGTGCATGATTTGTGAATCTGTGATATTCAAAATCGATATGTGGAAATCACATAAAATCGATATGATATGATTGATAACGGGACCGCTGTATGCTAGCGGCTATTAAATCCCTAAGGTGGTATCTATCGATTCTCAATTAATCGGAATACAATGCAAATATCTATCATCGTAAATAATGAGATCTAACAGCAATAGTTGAACATCATCGATAATAACCGATATCAATGTTCCATGAAGACTAGTATGTGTAAATTGATATGAGATATCAATTTAACACATAGCTACATGTTAGAGAACAATATACTGTATCGATCCGCCATGAGATTTCTACATGGATTGTTATATGAGTATCATAGCAATTCTCATAGTGATTATGATATATATAATCATATGACTTGAAGTCGCCAAAGATCTTAACATAAGCAATTGCATGCTTTGACACTATCAAACGTCACTTGTAAATGGGTGGACAAACAAGATAGTGATTGGGTATGCAATTTATAGTATGTTGTTTGATCGAGATAAGGATTTTTCCCTCCTATATAACAAGTTCGATGTCACGAGCTCACAGATTGAACTAGATGAGTATGATGCGTTCCATGACTCATGTTCAATCTAGACATTAAGGACAAAAAAATTAATGTACATAAATCACGAGATTGATAATGTCGAGTCATAAACATTCTCATTGTATATTCTATTCATAAACATATAAGCGTTTTGAGTCTTTCACCTTGCAATCAAGCGTTTTATAGTAAAATAAATAAGGAATCGAGCCAAGGACATATAAAGAAGTGCAAAGAAGCTACGAAAGCCGATAAGCCATCCCGAAACCATTCTCAAGAGGATATGTGAATGTCCCGGATTAGGGACTGCCGCAAATTGCAGACGACACTTAGTTCCTCGTCCCTAATCCGGGACACCCTCGTGTCCGTTCCAATCCGTCAGCAATTGCGGAACGCTTAAGGACGCTTGTCCGTCCGCAAATTTAGGGACAAATTAGGGACCAAATTTTTTTCCGTCTCTATTCCGTCCGCAAATTTTGGGACAGACTAGTCAGTCCGCAAAATCCGTTTGCAATCTTCAAATTTCTAGTAGTGATTCCATGATCCTTGTGATTACTTGATTAATCCTTATAATTACCCGATTAATTATTGTGACTATTGACTTATTCTTTGTATTTTAACATAGTCTATTGATTTGTGAGCTAAAATACAGATAGTTTTTTAGAAAATAATTTTATGGTATCGTGCATATATATTTGGTTTAAATTTCAACTAATGCAAATAAATTTTCAAGACAAGAAATTAAATATGAGATGAAAGTGATATTTTATTGTCTTTCAGTTAAAAATGAAACTAATTTATATTATATAATTAGTGTTTAATTTTTATGTATGTTTTATACTTTGTTCATAACTATATTTTTTCAATATTATAATTCAAATTAAAATTTTGTGTAACCATAGAGGATGTGCCGTATGAAAATTTGACACTTTCTCTCCCACTTAGAGAGAGAGAGAATGGGTTTGTTGGGTCCATTAGTCCCACGAGCATCTCATATGCATTTGCCTCACTCACTGTCCTTTATGCAATTTTATATTTTTTTTATTTTTATTTTTATATATACATATTTTTCATTATTTCGAATCGCATATATCACATTCGAGAATTTATATACAAATCATTTTTGATATATGATCACTTATACACATATATTTAAAATTCAGATAGAGTGCCAATTCTGAAATTATTATAATTACATAGGTTTATTGTGAAATTCTTTTAAATGATCACTGAAAAATATATTAATGTTTTAATAATCAAACTAAATATTTTATATGTTTTAAACTTCCATATAATTTTTTAAGTTATTACACAAAAAAAAATATGAATGTTTTATATTAAATATTTTTAATTTCCCTAGCATTCATATATTAATTTGAGATGTTTTATTCTTAAAGGCGTACCAATGAATGATATTGTAATTTCATTTTAGTAAAATTATAACATAAAAATAATAATTTATTACCAAATAAGAGTTAAAACAGTATAACAATTCCAACACATATAAAATCTCCATATTTTCCAATAATAACTCTATAATAATATTAATTCTTTATATTTATAATAAATATAATTATCAAATTATAAATGAATATTGCGTTCTACCTGTCCTCTACAAGAGTTATTTGCCATATTGAGAATATTGTAATGCTCTGTAACTCGATCATTTAAAATGATTCGTCCAATTTCTTAAAAAAAATAAAAAGTCTATTAAACTAAATCTTATACCTAAAATTTTCGGAACATTCCATAAAATCATATTTATATAACATTTTTAAAAATATTAGATAAAAAATATGGTAATTACGAAAATACCTGAAATATTAAATGTATCGGAGTGGTTTATAAATGATTAAAAAAAGAAATATCTATTAATATCATTATTCAATCGTTTTATAACGATAAAAAAGAAGAAGATAAAATCATGATTGAAATAAGACAGAAATCATAAACATAATAATAATAATAATAATAATAATAATAATAATAATAATAATAATAATAATAATAATAATAATAATAATAATAATAATAATAATAATAATAATAAAACCATTAAAATATTGAAAAGAATATAAATTATTAATTTATGTATATAGATGTTGTCCACATAGGGACAAGTCTATCACATGCTCCATGTTTGCCATTTTTATTCTGAGAACATTTTAATTATTCAATATATCAAAACGATTAACCCGGTTTACGTCGTCTTATACCGGAAATTAAACCCGGTTACCACAAAACCGAAAATTAAACCGGCAAACAAAACCGGATATGTCAATTTCGTGATAGATCTCTTGTACGGTGCCTTAGGTCTATAAATACATATAATGGTATTGCCATTTTCAAGCCACACACACTAAAGAAAATACAAAAAAAAAAAAATGGAGGAAGAGAAGAAGAAGAATTACGATCTTATCGAAGATGAAACGATAAGGCCAAAGGGCGGTTTAATTACAATGCCTTTCATATTTGGTAAAAACCCGTTTTTCGTAATTTTTTAATATGATTATAGTATTTTTTTATGATTGTAATTTTTTGAGGGTTTTTTTTTTACAGCGAATGAGATATGTGAGAAGTTAGCGGTGGTAGGTTTTCATGCAAATATGATAAGTTATCTCACCACACAACTTCATCTTCCGTTAACCAAAGCAGCTAATACACTTACCAATTTCGGTGGAACCTCGAGCCTTACGCCTTTGCTCGGTGCCTTCATCGCTGATTCCTTCGCTGGCCGCTTCTGGACCATCACTGTCGCCTCCATCGTCTATCAACTTGTAATCTAACATTACCCTTTTCGTCAATTTCTATCTAGAATCTAACGTTGAAAAAAATTAAAAAAGATATGATCTAACGCAATATATAAAGGGTATGTATAAATGTTTAATTCGTCGTTGTGGTATCTAGTATGAATAATTATATTAATTTTATCATATTAGTTAAGATATGAATCATGAATTTCTATATATTATATTGGATATTAAACTCTTTGAGTTTAGTTAAACCTAAATTTATTTGATATGATATTATAATCTAATTTTTTTTTAATTTTAAGATTTCGATTTTGAACATTTTATGTACACTAAAACCAAATCTGAAAATAAAAGGAATTTTATATTGTATTATATCATATCACATGAATCATTATGGTAGATATTATATAAACATAAACTATTAAGATTTTTTTAAAAAAAATTGTTGAATTATTTAATTAAAAATAAAAAACTTTAAAACAAAAACTCTTTTATATTTTATTTCTAAAAATAAAATATAAATCATTTGATTTCTTGGTATCAAAATTAGATGTGTGGTATAAAAATAGAAAATCTATTCTCTTTTTTAATAAGATTCAAAACTATATTTGACAATATATAAAAACTATAAACCAAATCTATGTTGAAAAATCATGTATTTGATCAATATTACGAGATATGTTTTGTAATTGACTTGTGTGTGATTATATATATATATATATACACACATATATATATGTAGGGGATGGCTTTACTTACACTATCAGCAATATTACCAAATCTAAGACCACCAGAATGCCATGGAGACGAAAGATGTGAAGAAGCAGACAGTGGTCAATTGAGTGTTCTTTATTTGGCTTTGCTCCTTGGGGCTCTTGGTTCCGGTGGGATCCGACCATGTGTCGTCGCTTTCGGTGCCGACCAGTTCGACCAGTCTGGTCCCAAACACACCACCAAAACTTGGAACTACTTCAACTGGTATGTATCTATATATCTATATATCTATATATATATATATATCTTATATTCTTCATATACATGCCTAATTTATTAATATACTGCTATATATATATATTATTCTTCATATACATGCCTAGTTGATATATAATAATCATGGGCTTCGATCTCTTTTAGGTATATATATATCTTATATTCTTCGTTTACAAGCCTAATTTATATAATATACTGCTATATATATATATGTATATTATTCTTCATATACATGCCTAGTTGATATATAATAATCATTGGCTTCGATCTCTTTTAGGTATATATATCTTATATTCTTCATTTACATGATCATATTATATATATATATATATATATTATTCTTCGTATGTATGCCTAATTTATATAATATATTGCTATATATATATATATTATTCTTCATATATATGCTTAATTTATATATATAAGTGTGTTGTATTGTTAAAATTGACACCCAAACAATACACACTAAATGTTGTTTTCAAATAATATTTCATAATTTATAATTTATTTACTTTATAATTGTATAAATGTTTAATAATGAATTTTTCATAAAAAATGAACATTATTACATAACACATTTTTTATTGATGTAATATTATGTATATGTATATAAATTTTATTTAACCTTTATGTCAAAGTTTGCAAAAAATAATATCACGGCTACAAACCTAATATATATATATATATATATATCTTATATTCTTCATATATATGCCTAATTTATATAATAGACTGAAATATATATTCATATACATGCCTAGTTGATATATAATAATCATTGGCTTCGATCTCTTCTTTTAGGTATAATGGGATTTTAATATACGGAAATAAATTTCTGACTGTACTTTTAAATTTATTTTTAATACACATGACTTTATAGTTGTCTTAATTAAGAGTGACATGACATTGATTTTTTTCTTATTATTACAACTATCATTTATTTAATTAGATTCTTCTGATGAATCCATAGAATATTTAGACTAAAATACACAAAAGAATAAGTAACGTAATAATAATTATCTCTATTTTATTTTAATTATTAGAGAATATAGCATAAAAAATATCCAACTATTTTGTTTTAATCTATAAAATATGAAATTATTATTTTCAACTTAAAAAATCCAAACTTATATTTTTTTCATTAAACATATTAATTTTAGCATATGATTAATTTGATAAATTTGTGTTTTTTAGATAACAATTAAAAATTTAAAGAGTTAAAATATGATTTAGTATTTTTGTTTGTGTATAGATATGATTAATTTGATAAGTTTGTGTTTTTTAGATAAAATGTAAAAATTCAAAATTTTAGGTTCAAAGTAATAATTTGTGTTTTATAGGCAAAAATTAAAAAGTTTGGTATTTTCTACATTATATTCCTAAAGTTAGTGTTTTTAAGACAAAAAAAATTAAGTTTAGATTTTTTAAATTAAAGATAATAATTAATGTTTTATAGGCTAAAATAAAATAGTTTGATATTTTTTATGCTATATTTCCTAATTATTATTTATACTTAAATAATAATGATTGTTTGTGTTGTATTGATAAGGTACTACTTTTGTATGGGTGCATCAATGTTTATTGCGGTGACCGTTCTTGTTTATATTCAAGACAATGTTGGATGGGGAATAGGGTTAGGGATTCCGACCGTGGCAATGTTTTTTTCGATTATTGCATTCGTGGGCGGCTATCCGTTATATCGTCATATGAAACCAGCGGGTAGTCCGTTTACACGATTGGTTCAAGTTGCGGTAGCAGCGTTTCGTAAAAGGAAACTTTCGATGGTTTCCGATCCAAATTTGCTTTATCGTAACGATGAAATTGATGCTCCGATTTCTGTAGGTGGTAAACTTATTCATACCACACACATGAGGTAATTTTTTTCATTTTATTCGAGTATAATTAAATATATTATTATTATATTAACGTTTCAATTGAAATAATATAGTTTATGAATATATTAATCAGGTTATAATGGATACGAGTTATTATGATTATAAATAAAAGTATTGTATTAATATTTTACTTTAAAATTTCTACCAAAACTTGTTATTTGGAAAAAGTAACAATAGAAAAGAAACCTCAATATTATTTAATAACTAAATATTTTCAAATAGGCTATACAAATATGATTTAAGTAGAGAGAGCTCAATCCATGTACCACAAGAACATTCGAACAGGGTCTCAATGAATTTAAGATCCATTATTTAAAAATAATAATTAATATTTAGAATAATTTTATATTAAAATGTATAACAGAACCTATTTTAATTTTATGGTACAAAATCTTTCTTTTAGTTGAGCTCTAGTTGAACCGGCTTTGAATTTAAATTTTAATCGATTTAAATTAATATTCTACAGAATTGATAATTATATATAAATATATACTTGGAGATCATGAATTTATTTCTCTATTATATGTTTATTCAACGCACATTTGAATGTTAATAATTATGACTACAAATTATCAAAGTGTAGGTTTTTGGACAAAGCAGCGATAGTGACAGAACAAGACAACCTCGAACCGGGTCAAGCCCCGAACCGGTGGAGACTCAGTACGGTTCACCGAGTTGAGGAACTCAAATCGGTGATCCGAATGGGTCCCATAGGAGCCGCTGGAATCCTCCTCGTCACGGCACATGCTCAACAAGGCACATTCTCTCTACAACAAGCCAAAACCATGAACCGTCACATAACCGAATCCTTCCAAATACCGGCCGGTTCAATGTCGGTTTTCACCACTACATTCATGCTCGCAACTATTGTCTTTTACGACCGGGTTTTCGTCCGGTTTATCCGAAGATTCACCGGTTTAGAACGTGGAATCACGTATCTTCACCGCATGGGAATAGGATTTGTCATCTCGATTTTAGCCACTTTGGTCGCCGGTTTCGTGGAGATTAAGCGTAAACGGGTCGCGATGGCTCATGGGCTCATCGATAAGGGCCACTCGGTCGTACCGATTTCGGTTTTCTGGTTAATTCCTCAGTACGGACTCCATGGGATAGCGGAAGCGTTCATGTCGATTGGGCATTTGGAGTTTTTCTACGACCAATCTCCGGAGAGTATGAGGAGCACGGCGACAGCTCTGTTTTGGTCGGCGATTTCAGTAGGAAATTACGTTAGTACCCTCCTGGTTACGTTAGTTCACCGGTTTAGCGCTGGACCGAACGGGCAGAATTGGTTACCGGATGATAATTTGAACCGGGGGAAATTGGAGTATTTTTATTGGTTAATCACCGGTTTGCAAGTTGTGAATCTTTTGTATTACACGTGGTGTGCAAAGATGTATACGTTTAAACCGGTTCAAGTGCACGATAGCAAAAAGGAAGATAATGGTCCGGTTAAGGAAGAATTGGAATTGTCGAACCAGGTTTAGTAATCTCGTTAAACTTTTGATGGACATATAAAAATCAATAAAAATCACTCCCCGATTCCTTTTTCGTGTGTATTTTTTTTAAATTAATTTTGTTTTTATATATAAATCGGTTAACTTTAAAAATATCCTTGAAATGCTATGGTTTCAATTTTACCTTTACCTAACAAAATTTAACTTCAATTTATCTTGATATTCCCAAATTGTCCTTGTGACTCGTACAATCCATGTGATCCAACGATCCAAACGACCCATATGATCCTTGTTAGCTATACGACCTTGCGATCCAAGTGACCCATACGACGCATGAAACCCTTGAAAACGTTCAAAATTGTTCGAAATCGCTGAAAATTGTTCGAAAATTATTGAAATTCGTTCGAAAACGCTCGAAAATGGCTGAAAATCACTCGTAACTGGTTGAAAATTGCTATCAAGATCGAAATCTTCTCTCGCTTCTTAATCTCAGTTTTGAAATAGATTTCGTTTCACTAACAAAAATGTTAAAACCATATGCGTTTTCACTAATAAAATATAAGAGCATATATATCATTTTTTCCAATTTTTTTCATTAGATTTATGAGATTATACCTAAATTTTTGAAATCCTACCAATATATCTTTGATATTCTCCCAATATAAAATAGACAAATTAATATATTTTATAATAATATTATTGCACAAATATTGTTTTATACACATGCATTCATAGACATCATATGGGCCTTGCCACATCATATGGGCCAAAATATAAAATCGGACTTAATTGGGCCTTTAATGGGCCTTAAGTTGGGCCTTTAATCGGGCTTAATTGGGCCTGTAATTGGCGTGATAGTGTGAAACGGCGTATTTGAATGAATGGTGAAACCGAAACTCAAGTTCCGACCGTCACGTTGTCCAATCCAAACATCTCTCTCACGTCTTTTCCCCCCTTTTGTTTTTTTCAGATCTCTTCTCTCTTTCCGACCAAATAAAAGTCTTCCACCATCCTTCCGACCGTTGACTTTTTCCAAATTCTACAGCCCTGGCAAAGCTATTCAGAGAAAACGAAGCCATGGATGAACAAGACGATGAAGAAATGTTCGAAGATGCAGTTTCTACGGTGGCTAGAATCACCACTCCTTTGTCCGTTATCACGGAGGCGTTCGAAGATCTGGCCGGAATCCTTAATTCCGGACAAAAACACGGCGATAACTGTAGATCCGAGGAGGAGATTGGTTTGAGACTCGACGCGTTTTGTAGCGCGTGTTCTCACGTGTCTATTCTCTTTGGATGTCTCGGTTTCGCTTTCAAATTCGCCGAGATGGAGTACGTCTCCAAGGTTCATCCACTTTTTATATACATTCAAAATCGATTATTCATCTTGTGATAATTGTGAATTTTAGGTTTTCGGACATGATTTTAGTTGTTCGGACATGGATTTTAGTTGGTCGGATTTGGAGTTTCAGGTTGGGAGTTTGGTCGAGGCTTCGAAAACGTTTGAAATGTTACATGAAATATTGGATTTAGACATGGAAAACGACACCGTTAAGACTCCCGGAAGCCATTCACGGAATCTTCGTCGAGTTAGACAAGGCCTTGACCTCATCCGAGCCATCTTCCATCAATTCTTAATGACTGAGTACGTCTTAATTCACTTACAAAATAATCGATATTCAAATATATATCAATTATATTCTCGTCTAACACTTTCCATATTCAAATATATATATCAATTATATTATCATATAATGTACTCGATATTCAAACATATATATGTAAACTACATTCTCATCTAACATATTGAATATCCGGATATATCAATTATATTCTCAGTCTAATGCCTTTCATATTTAAACATAACTACATTCTTGTCTAACGTATTCGATATTCATATATATATATATATATATATATGAATTCTCGTCTAATGCCTTCGATATTCAAGCATATATCTTACTATATTTTCGTGTAATGCTTTCGATATTCATATTCATATCTAGCTACATTTTCGTCTAATATATATATATATATATATATATATCAATACTTATATGATGTCTTCGATATTCAAGCACATATCTAACTTCATTTCCATCTAATATATATATATATATATCTAACTACATTTTCGTCTAATGCATATATATCTAACTACATTTTCATCTAATGTATTTGATATTCGAATATATATATATATATCAAGCATATATCTAACTATATTTTCGTCTAATGTATTCGATATTCAAGCGTATATCTAACTACATTTTCGTCTAACATATTCGATATTCAAATATATATCAATTATATTATCGTTTAATATCTTCGATATAACGTGATATTCAGCGATTACTCGTTGAAAGAGGCGGCAACAACGGCCTATACAGAAGTATGTGCACCCTACCACACATGGGCGGTTAGGACAGCGGTTTACGCCGGAATGTATACATTGCCGACTAGGGATCAACTTTTGGTTCGACTTAATGAAACAGGTGAGAATTTAATCCCATATAATATTACATTTTGTTTTAATCCTAAAAACCCACAATAATTAAATTTATTATATATAATATATATGCCCATAATTGGTAAAAATAACTAAACTTACAATAACTAATTTAATCTTTCCAATTATATGTTATTTTATTTTGTAGAATGTATAATGTAGTTATTAATATCGGATTATATCTTTGGAAATATATAGGGAAAATAGAATAAAAAATATCAAATTATTTTATTTTAGTCTATAAAACAATCATTATTATTTTTGACCTAAAAATTCCAAATTTATTTTTTTACCTTAAAAACACTAATTTTAAAAATATAATATAAAACATACCAAACTGTTTAATTTTTGCCTATAAAACACAAATTATTACTTTGAATTTAAAAATTTTGAATTTTACATTTTATCTAGAAAAACACAAATTTATCAAATTAATCATATTCATACACAAAAAAATACTAAATTATATTTTAACTCTTTTAATTTTTAAATTTATAAAAAACACAAATTTATCAAATTAATCAAATTAATCATATTTTAAAATTCGTGTTTTTAAGGAAAAAATATAAATTTAGGTTTTTTCAGATTAAAAATGGTAATTCATGTTTTATAAAATAAAATAATTGAATATTTTTTATATATCCATCTTAATTTATGTATTTTTTTATTATTCGAAGATCAATCGGTGGAGAAGAACATGAGGAGGTACATTGAAGCATCACGTCCAATTATAGAGTACATTGACAAGCTTTACATCATTAGGAACATTTCATTGGACTGGTAAATATATTTTTTTTTAATTCCGAAAGAGAAAAAAAAATTGGTCTTGCCTTTTTCATGAACTATAAAATACACAAATTCAATATTATAAATATTTTATATAGTCATGACTTCGGTCTGAAAAAAAGTTAGATATATTTTTACGAATAGGCCAATTATTAGTTTACTCTTTAATTTTTTTATATGTAAAAAAAATACCATTGTATTTTTTAAAATTTTATTATTGGAGTAATAAATTTGTAACAAAATGTTGAAATTTTGATGGAGAAACGTGATTATTATATTTCAATAATGGCTCCTTTCATTTATACTAGCGAACATTATGGCAATAATAATAATAATGGACCTTTTTCAACGACGTCACAGTTATTAAATCAATTATAACCATATAATGGAGATATGCAATATTAAAATATATCTCAATTTATCAACTATATAAATGTATATAAAGTATGAAATATAAAGATAAATATACTAAATTTAAATATTTAATTTCTAAATAAAATTTAAATCGAAATAAAGGAAAAATATATATTGGTCAACGGTCCAAAGTATTAACAGAAGAAACCTCCGTAGATTCCGATGCCTACACAGACGGTAAGTTTACCGGTAAAAGCCGGTTGTTTCGAACAAGTTTACCGGTAAAAGCCGGTTGTTTCGAATGAGTTGACCGGTCAGATATTAAATACATAAATTAAATGGAAAAAATATTTATAGAAAAATGGGAACGTATCGAATCCAAACTCTCACGATTTAAGATGTTTCCGACACGTGGGCCATTGCCAGGCTGTATCTTGGACCCGCTTTCTTATGGCCTACGTCACCTTTTTCTTTTTTTTACACTGCATAATATCTAATAAATAGTTAATATAATATTTTACTTACATACCGAGAGAAACACTTAAATATTCATATTTAATTATAATGAATCACTAAAGTTATTAATATATCATCAAATTTCATTATCAAATAAAATTATTACTTTGAAATTTATATATATATATTACCCTAATATATAGTTTTAAACATGATAAAAATATTTACGACACAATTTTAAATTAAATATAGCTTTATTGAAACAATTAATAATTGAGGCATTTTATAAAGGCTATGTTTTTAAATTTTATAAAACTTTTTATTATACATGTTTTCATTTCTCTTTTTGAAATGTGGAAATTAAATCCGTTCAGCTATCACAAAATATCTAAATTAGGGTTGACTAATTTGTATTATCCAGACCGCACCGATCTGAAAAACTCGAACGTGTAAATGAGTTATACTAAAAATTCAAATAGGTTCAAATCTAATAACTCGTTTGGGTTCGAGTTGGTCCGATCTAGATTCAGGTTAAATCCGAAAAATCATTGGATTCTAAGATTTAAATCCATATAGGTTTTTAGGATAACCCGCATTACAAGAAAAATTGTAATTCGGGACTGCATTTGTGGACTGAGCCATCCGTCCCTAAATTTAGGGACGGATTAGGGACTGTTTAGGGACGGACTACTAAATCCGTCCCTAATCCGTCCGCAATATTCCAGACTGCTGAGTAGTCCCTAAATCGTCCGTAATTCGGGACGGATTCAGGACTAATTTTGTGGGCGTCCGCAATTTGCGGACTGATTTACTCGCCGTCCGCAAATTGCCGACGGACAGAGCAACCGTCCGCAATTTGCGGACGGTCAATACTTCCGTTCGAAAATTGCGGACGGAAATAAGTCTCGTCCGCAATTTTCGGACGTATTAGGGACGGTCCGTCGGGAAATAATTATCACGGTCCGCAATCCGTCCAGAATCGGTCTTAAAATTTTAAATTTAAATTTAACCCTTCTATCCGTTTTTCACACACAAATCTCATATCATTCTCTTCAAATCTTGTTATCGTTTGTGGTTATAATGACATCGTCGTCGAGATCGAATATTTTCGTTTCGAGACAATGGATGTATAAAAGAATTGATCCGGAAACGCAAAGTGTATCGAAGGAGTTTCTAGAAGTTCTTACACAATTTTATGACGGTGGCGACAAATCAACAAGTTTATAGAGAAAACAAGTTTATCGACAAATCAACAAATTAAAATAGATTTTTTCCTTTGTTACTTGTTTCGTTTTCTTCTTGTTGTCATTGTGTGTGTTGGTCGTAATTCTCTCTCGTGTGCGAGTTGAATCGCTTTTCACTTCATATTCAGATTCTTCACGTATTCACGTCGACGTCTCATCCGCTCCCCTTATTGTCTTATTTCTTCGTCGTCGACCGCCTTCTTATATATTCATCGTCAAACGACGATGTCTCATATTCGCTCGTTATCTATCATCTCTTCGTCCTTGCATCTCGCTTCTTCTCTCTCTGTCATCGACGATCTTATCCTCTTCGTCGTCGATAAAGATTCGTCGTCTCATCTTTTCATCATCGACTATTGTCTCCTCTCAGCCGCTTGTCGTCGATAATGAAATATGATGAATCAAATGCTTCTAAACAACTTTTACATATATACAATATACGGTTTTTGGCTTGTCATATCCAATGTGAATGACACATTGAGAATGCATTTGGTGCAAGTGGTAGTGTGTTGTTATTTGTACAATGGAAGCCATGGTTTTTGTTAAAACCTAATATTCAAAAAACCAATCATTCTGAAAATCTAAATAATTCGAACCCAAATAATTTGAAAAATTTAAAAGACCAAATTTAATTTGGATTATTTCGGGTCTAATGTCTCATAACTCGAACCAAAATTCAAAGAACCATGACTAAAAGCATTCGAATTCAATTATGGTCCTTTTCATAAATCCAAGAAATTCGAATTGAAATCTTAAGAATTTTGGACCGAAAAACATTCGGACTCAAATCGGATCCGATTTTCATAAATCCAAAAAACCCAAACCCGAACTCGATCCGAAGTCCGAAAATTCCGGACCTACATCTGGATTGCTCACTTTGTTTAATTTAATGGTTTAATTATAATACTTTTTAAATATCAAAAATAATAAACGGCGAAATTTTAATATTATTTAGAAATTAATTAGTGTTAAATGCAAAACGTTTATTTTGACCAATTTAATTTTGAAAGGCAATATGTCTTTCGCTGGGAGAGACAATATATAACTTTAAAGGGTTTTAAAAATATACATTTTTAATTATTTGATATAAAATAAATAAAAAGTTAAATCAATATAAGACATATAATATAAATAACATATAAATATGATTTATATGGATTTTTTTATGTGTTTATAAACCATACACAATAATCTTATATTTGAATTGTATTTTATTTATATGAAAATACGTTGCAATAACATAATATAATTGTTAATATTGAGAATTCAATGTTATACAAATTATTTTTAAATTATAAAAATTTTATGCTATTTTATATTTTGTATAAAAACTTTTAAACTATTTTTTACTTTTAAAACATTTAAAAATAATAAAAACGGCTAGATATTAATTAGTTACTAAATGTTGATTAATCATTGATAAACGTCAAATGATATTTATAATATATGTATTTAAAACTTTATAAGGCCAAACGAGATTTATAAGTAAAATTTAAATGATTATAAATATTAGATATAATTATCTTTTAAAAAATTATGTCCTATAAATACACTATAACGATTTGATATAGTGATATACTATAAAAAATAAAATTATAGATTTTAAACCGAAACATTACAATTAAAAAATAGTAATTTTCACGTATATTTGGTTTATAAAATCATTACATTAGTTTTTTTCAACAATACAATTATAAATAATATATACGCAAAAAGAGAATGCCGCCTTCATAAAATAATAACTGGATGATAAATATTTTCGGTATTAAACCCTTTTTAAAAAAAACAATAACATAACATTTTGACTTTAAGTAATATGAATTTAATTTCTAGAAATTAACCATTAATACATGGAAATCAAAACATTCCGTTTGTTTTTCTGTTTCCAAGTTATCCATTTATATAACGCGGTTTAATTAATTACATACGAGATTTTATCTGTCTTAATTAGGGAAAATTAAGAAGAAAATCCTACAAAGAAGAAATAAATAATAAAAAAGATTTTTTGTTATATTTCTAATATTAAAAAATAAAAAAAAAGAAAAATTCAAACCCCGTAATGCCAGCTGTCAATTGAATTGAGCGAGTCTTGTCTTTTTTTAAAACCGCAGATCACGCGCTTCATCTTTTTACACAACTTGTCTTTTGTCTTTTTTTTTTTCCATTATAAAAACCTCCAAAAATACTCTCCTTGTCGTGACGTAATAAAAAGCAAAATCCCGCCCTAAGGGTAGTTTCGAAATTAACATTTGTTTAAAAGGGTATTTTAGTCATTTCGGTTCATACGAAAATCATCACCCTTCATCTGCCGAAACCCTAGCTTCCCCCGGTATTTTTATATCATTCAAATCCCATTTTCTCTCCTCTTTCACGCGAAAGACCAAAGCCAAACTCCGATTGAGAGGATTTACGACGGCGGCAGGATTCACGAATCGCGATTACGGTCTAGGGTTTCGTTTTTGTGCGGCGGAGAGGATGGCTTGGCCGCCTGAGACGACGTCGTACTGCAGCTGGAAAGAGGTGTATGTAACGAGCGAGAAAGGGAGGAAAGAGGTTCAGTTTTATCTCAAGAGGAGAGATGGAAGCGCAGATCTGGCTGTTATTGGGAGGGAGAAGAACTCGAGACGTATGTCGTATAGATACGCGTTGAAGATGAATCGATCCGTTCTGTATAAGCTTAGCACTCGAGGGGATGTCGTGGATTGGCTTAATTCTATTGTTTCAGGTGATTTCATCCGAACCAATTTTAGGGTTTTTTAAGGCGTTTTTCTTAGCTTGATTGGTAAAGATTCATGTGGCACAGATCTGAATCATGTGGGAAATTACACAAAATTGATTTTATTTCTTTTGGGTTGATTGGTTTTTGTATTAATTTTCCTTTTTCCTTCGAAAAATTATTTTCAAATGTCTGAAAATCTCAATTTTCCATCATTTTTCCCTTTTGGGTGGAAGTGATTTTCGACTTTTTCTAAGGCGTTTTTCTTAGCTTGATTGGTAAAAGATTCATGAGGGACAGATCTGAATCATGTGTGAAATTACACAAAATTGATTTTATTTCTTTAGGGTTAATTGGGTTTTGTATTAAATTCCATTTTTCCTTCAACAAATTATTTCCAAATGTCTGAAAATCTCATATTTTTCACCATTTTTTCCTTTTGGGTTGAAGTGATTTTCGACCTCGATATTCTGATTATTATTATTATTATTAATTATACCTCAAAGTTTTTTCTTTTGTTGTTCTTCTAAAATTTAATCTTCCCTTTTCAAAATCCCGAGGGAAAAGTTATTTCAAAATTTTTCTCCAGTTTTAATTATTTCCTTTTGTGTCATGTAATAATTTTCTTTTGGTTTATGAGATCCAAATTCGCAATTTTCAATCAAAATCTCTCATTTTATGAGTGAATTTTTCTACTTTGGTGCCATTTATATATGCCATGAAACGAAATTATTGTTTGATTTAAAGAAATAATAAATTGTGTAGAATTTCATACGAGTGATCTTACATCTTCTCGTTATGCCTTTTGCAGCTAAATCTATATTAATGTAAACTGGTTTTGCTGCAGACAGATCAGATTTTCACCTTTTTGGTACTGACTGAATGCCTATAAGCATTGATATTTCATCCTGTTTTTGTTTCATTTTGTATTTAGCCTCCTAGAAAAGCAATATGGCATAGCATATATATTACTTTTATATGAAATATTGACCCTTTTTTTTATATATTTTGCATTAATCTTAGGTGTGTTTCCTCTAGAAGATAACATCTCAGCTACCCCTGCAAATACCCAAATCTCAGAAGGATTAAAAATATGCACTTCCAAGGTATTCCATTTTACTATTCGTCTTCGTATTCGTAAATTCGAATATCCGCAAATATTCGAATATTCGTCGGATATCCGTATCCGTAATAAAATCAAAATTTTTTTTAAAAATTAATAAAAAAGTTCTAGATACTTAATATTTTAGTACTTAAATTAGGTTTAAAACTTTTATAATTTATATTTTAGTGCTTAAATTTTAAATATAATAACTATTGATTTATATATTTTATATTTGATCTGAAAATCAATTATAATAATGTTTTTTATTTATAATGTGATCCTTAAAATTAATTTATTATATATATCTATATATTAAATAAATTATCTATTTAGTACTTACGGATACACGAATAATTACGAATAATTGACTATACTATTTGTATTTGTATTTGTATTTGTATTTGTCGACATATTTGTATTTTTTCCTATTGATATTTGCTTTTTCGGATCGAATACGATCAAATACGAATACTTCGGATATTTTGCCCAGCCCTACTTCAAGACACTATCTTCCATTGAAGTATCAAAAGGATACATAGAAAAATTCGATATTAATTACGTTCTCTTTCGTTTGTTTTGTAGGATTCTCGTTATGTTGAGATTGTTCATCAAAGCAAAAGCTGGTCGTGGATGGGATTGCCATGGACTTGCAGGAAACGGCGTAAGCATTACCCATCTTTTTGCCGGAATGGTGTCAGGGTTTCAGTGAGTCATTATATTCTTTTTTTTTTAAATTAATAACTTTATTGTTTGGGTGTGTTGGATTCGAAGCTTATCGTTATACTAATCACTTTCCGTTCATTTTTTGCGAATTCTTTTCAGGTAAATGATTTCGTGTACGTTTTAGCCGAGCAAAACAAGCGTTTAATCGCATACGTGGAAGATATGTATGAAGAATATAAAGGAAACAAAATGGTCGTGGTACGATGGTTTCACAAAATTGATGAGGTTGGTATTGATTTACCTCATAATGATAATGACAAAGAGATTTTCTTTTCTCTTTGTCTTCAAGAAATAAACATTGAATGCATAGATGGATTGGCTACTGTCCTCAGTGTTCATCATTATGAGAAATTTCTTAAAGAGTTTTTACATGGTCAACCAATAGTCTTCTTTTGTCGGAAATTATATGAAGATGATGATGCCCTTAAGCCATATGACATTACACAACTAAAAGGGTATTGGGGACAAGAGATTTTTCGATACTTGAATGTAGACATTTCGAAATCCAATGAAGAAACTGGTAGTGAATTAGGCGTAGGAGGAGCTGTTGAGGGTAATTACGGTGGATTTAGATTGAGGAAGAGGCGCCGTTCTAGTCCTATGGAGAATTTGGATATCCCGTTGACCATTGACCAGAAGCTTGATCACAAGGGTAATTCGGAAAGCGTAAACTTTGATGATCTGCCTGATCTTACGACTCAAGAGGAGGCAAAGACGGGTTCTTGCGAATTTATAAAAAAGGGTTTGTTTGTTGAAGTACTTTCGCAAGATAGTGGCATCAGAGGGTGTTGGTTTAGGGCTTTAATAATAAAAAAACACAAGGATAAGGTGAAGGTTCAATACCAAGACATTCAAGATGCAGATGATGAATCTAAGAAGCTAGAGGTACTTTTTCGGGATTTTTTTTTGTTTTTCTGTTGGCCTTTTACTTAACCATCTATTGAGACTCATTGGGTCAGTTTTTTTTTTTTTTTTATTTCAGGAGTGGATTTTAACATCTCGGGTTGCTTCTACTGATCAATTCGGTCTTAGAATCCCCCATCGGAAGATAATTCGACCTCCTCTCGAGTCATGTAGAGTTAATACTCAATGCAATGATGTTATTGGTATGCTTGTGGATGTATGGTTGTTTGATGGATGGTGGGAAGGTATCGTGGTTCAAAAAGTATCGGACAAGAGATTCAAAGTATACTTATCGGGTTAGTTAATTCAAATTCCTTTCGATAGATTTCATTATTCAAAGTGTCGGGTTAGTTAATTCAAATCCCTTTCGATAGATTTCATTAACGGAAATTACGTATCTTTTTGCCTGAAGGTTCTTCCTTTTTCTTTCAGGTGAACGAAAAATGTCATTTGTTCATTGTAATGACCTTAGACAGTCTCAAGAATGGTTAGGAGATAAATGGGTACACATGAAATCTAGGGTTGATCTTGTGACTTCCATTGAATCTTCTGTTGAGAAGAAACATATTGAAGTGAAAGTCAACGAAAAGTCAACTCAAATTGGCGTCGGAATCAATGAAAAAGAACTAAAAGGCGAAGATTTACGATCTGTTCCCGATCTTCTGAAGGATGTTCTTGTTTCCAACTTAAAATGGAAAACATCAAGAAAGAGAAAAAGAAGTAGTAATTGCTATACCCAAAAGCTTGGATTGAGTAATTGTTTTCCGAAAAATCACGGGCGAAAAAGATCAGTAGCTTCTGATTCGTTCAAAGTAGATTGCGAGAATTGCAAATTCATGGGAGATTCGTTATTCGGTTCATCTGTTCCACCGCCTTTGACTGGTTTGGTACTTTCTAGATAACAATAATCAGCTTGTGGATGGAATCATCGTCGGGATAAGGTACATATTGTCTCGTTAAGCATCGTCTCGATGTCATTTTGGAATGGATTAGGTTACCGTTAACTCGATGGGTCAGTTGGATTAGATTAGTTCATAGCAGCAACAAAAAATTTTCTTGTGTATGTATGTGTAACAGTAGATGGAGCATCATGTTCTTAGAAATCCAGGTAGCAAAGTCTCTGATGGAAGTAGAGTTTTAGAATGACATAAGTATAGAGTTGTAGTCATTAATTTAGTGTATTTCCTTCTTTAGCAAGTTTTTTTTTTGGGATTCTCAAGTTTGATTGAGTTTGATTTGTATCCTCTTCTTGTATCATTTCAATAAAGTATGTTTAATTGTTCTATATCTCTGAAAAATACGATTACTCTATACTAGATTGTCAAAATGCAGTCCGGTCTGTGGGCCCGTTCGAAGTTCGAAGTCCACCCGAAAATAGTGGGTTCGAGCCTTGCATTGCCTTTAGACTCGGGTTTTAAAAAAGCCCGCAAAATTGTGGTTTGGTTCGTCGTGTTTTGGATCGGTCCGTCGGGTTTTAAACCGTAACAAAAAAAATTAGGTCTAAGAAAAATTATCTCTATTGCGTTGTGTCATCTTCATTGTCTTACAGATTCCAATCCAACCAAAAATCTTAGTTGTCGTCATCGATTCCAAGCACTATCGTTTTGTCATCTTCGGTTTAATCCAAGTGTCGTCGATTTCAAGTTTGGTTGTTTCGTCGTCTTTGATCAAAAGTTCGGTTGATTGTAGACATCATCTTCGGTCGATTCTAGACGTCGGTCGATCGATTCCAAGTGTCGGTTGAATAGGTTCGGCCTGCGGGTCCCGTTCAAAGTCCACCCGAATATAGCGGGCTCGAGCCTAGCATTGCATTTATAGTGGGCTCGAGTCTTACATTGCCTTTAGACTCGGGTTTTAAAAAAGCTCGCAAAATTGTGGTTTGACTCGTCGTGTTTTGGATCGGTCCGTTGGGTTTTAAACCGTAACAAAAAAATTAGGTCTATAACAAATTATCTCTACTGCGTCGTGTCATCTTCATCGTATGATAGATTCCAATCCAACCAAAAATCCTAGTTGCGGTCATCGATTCCAAGTTCTGTCAGTCTCGTCGTTTTCGGTTTAATCCAAATGTCGGTTGATTCCAAGTTTGGTTGTTTCGTCGTTTTCGATCGATTTTAGGCATCATCTTCGGTCGATGCCTAACATCGTCGATCGATTCCAAGAGTCGGTTGCTTCATTTTTTCTATTGTTGTTTTGTTTCTTCGTCGACTTGCTTCGTGTCTTTGTCGGTTTGTTTCTTTGTCGATTACTAGATTCCTTCGATTTGTTATCTCCATTCTCCGAGTTGTTCCCTTCCAAATTCCTTCGTAGTTCCATTTTAAAAATTATAATTTCGGTTCGTGGATCGCCTGAAGCTTGTCAAGCCAGGTCTGAGTCGTAGGCCTAATATTTTCGACCCGTTAAATTTCGGGTTGGGTCGGTTCGAATCCATTTTCGTCGAGTCAATCTGACCGTTTGACACTCCTACTCTACACTCTTTATATGATCTTAAATCGATGTGAAAATATATTTACTCTACACTTATAATATGATATAAGATCGATATTTTATTGTTAATATGATTTTAGATCAATATTTTATTATCAAGACGATAAAATTGGAATAGAACTCACTAATATTTCGAATAGAATTTATCCATCAGATTCACTTTGATTGAATGGTAAATTGTTCGTCAATGGTAGATTTATAATGGTAGATTTATAATGGGAAACATCAATCAATAATCACTTTTTAAATTATCAATATTGAAAATTCAACACATAATATAAAAGATAATGGTAAAAAAAAGCCATAAAAAAAAAAATCATTGAGAAGTTAAATTGCAAACACCATTAAATAATCATATATGAAGCTCATAAATGGTAGATTTATAATGGGAAACATCAATCAATAATCACTTCTTAAATTATCAATATTGAAAATTCAACACATAAATATAAAAGATAATGGTAAAAAAAAGCCATAAAAAAAGAAGAAAAAAAATCATTGAGAAGTTAAATTGCAAACACCATTAAATAATCATATATGAAGCTCATCAATGGTAGATTTATAATGGGAAACATCAATCAATAACCACTTCTTAAATTATCAATGAAAATTCAACACATAATATGAAAAATAATGGCAAAAAAACCATAAAAAAAAAGAAAAAAAAAAGAAAATCATTGAGAGGTTAAATTGCCACCACTTTGTTGCCATAAATTGATGATATCAGTAGCTTGATTAAGGAGAATAATCATTTTCTTTTGAGAAATCCATGGTTTACTTTCAAGAGTAGCTTTAAGTTCTTCCCAAGCATCTTTTCTTGGCCAAAAGAAATAAGGACTTAATGGGATTGTGCCATGGCCAGGGACAAATTGGTCCAATCCTAATCCAATATTCTTCTCCATCCATATGAATTTCAATATTATCCTTGGCTTTTCCTCTTGCTTCACTACCACTTTGCTCATTTCCTATATCATATAACATAACACATAATTCAATTTTTCAAATTAAATTATAGATTGATTTAATTGTAATCATTTGTGGGCATTGTTCTAATCATATTGTTTAAACATTATTCTATAAAGTGTTCTACGTAGCGGTTATCTGAATTTTTTATGTATTTGAATCCGAACGAATAGTCAATTTGATATCGAATTCTAAACACGTGAGACATCTGAACTCGAACACGTGAGACACGAATATATGAGGCTCGGATATCCGGACAATAAATGGGTATCATATTTCCAACTTTTTTTAATATTAAAACATATATTGGTTTGAATTCGGATATCTGATCCATACCCAGTCTAATAATAATAGTATTTTTGTAATTATCATAAAAATTAAAAGTATTTTCATATATATTCGGATAACCGTTGGTGATACGTTTATGAGAATGAAAAATCGAAATCTAAATATGTTATTTTAATAATATTATTATACGAACATGAAACCGTGGATTTAAATATTTGTATCGAATTCGAGATAGATTTTGAATAAAGATAAATTTTTCGGATATTTTGTACACTTAGTTGACTAAAGTATTAGACTATGTAGTCATTTGTTTTTGGCTTCATTTAGATTGTCTAAATAGGTTTTTTAGATAATTGATATATATCTCTTTAGATAATCAAAATGTTTTTTTTAGATTAAATATATTTTTAATAATATGTAATTTCCTTTTAAAATAATTTTCAATTATTAATAATTTTAATGTGAATTTTACTATTGATAAATGTTAATATTATAATAGTGTTCATTTTAAACTTGAAGAAAATGTTTTCTATATTATTTTTAGATATGTATAATGATAATGATATATCATTCTCAATTACCAAGTATACATTATAGAGAAATATTTAATAATATTTATAAATCTATAAAAAAATTCTAATACACAGAAATATGATTCGTTTTAAAATAATAATCTTTAATAACATTTATAAATTTATATCATTTAATTTATCTAGATCCCGATATACCTTCTACACCTTCTAGAAGGTTAAAATGGGTATTCATTATAAACCACAAAAATAAAGCAAATGGGTTATCTTCTATTTACCTGTGTCGGCACTTCAGTGTCGGAAACTTCGCCGGCGGTGAGTGTCTCCGGCGCTGCTAAACCGATAACTTTCCGGTTAAGAGAAATGGGTTTGATTTTCCGGTGAAGGAACATTTGGGAAGTGATGAAATCGTTTGATGTCTGAAGTGTGTTTTGTCTTAGAGCCATGAAATTGCTTTTCTGAGAAAACAAAGAAGAACAACAAAGGGAAACGTTAACGATACCAGATTGAACCGCCATTGATGACATCATCTTGAAAGCTTTCAGACAGAAGACAAAGCAAAACAATGGTTGTTCTTGTGAATGGATAAGGTTTATGGCAACTTTGGTAATGATTTTCATGTGGGCTTTTATTGTATAATTATTAATTGGACTTTTTCTGAGCCCATAAAATCATGAATCCATTTAGTTTTTTTTTAGCCCAATAGAGATTACATTTATTATCATTTATTTTTTAAGAAATTAAAAATATTGGCCCGATGAAAACAGGTTCGGATCAGTCCGAACCGATTTAAACGAGCCTTAAATCTTGGCCCATAGTTCGGTCGGGCGGGTTTCGGGCAGCCTACCGAGAAAACACACACACGGGCATCGGAGAAGACCGAATGGAAGATGCAGATGCATGCAAGAGAAGATCGAGGGGAAGACGCAAAGGCACGACGCACGGGCACCGGGGCACGAACGACACTGGAAGACGAAAATCGAAAGACGAAGACGAGAGGGAAGACAAACACAAGATCAAAGGGAAGACGGACGCAGCAGACCGCAGACCGATGCACGGATACGGACGCATCAGATCGAATATAGACGCATGGGCACAAACACAACAGACCGAAGACAGACGTACCACGGGCACAGACGCAATAAAACGGCTAGGGTCGCACGAGCATGGACAATAGAACGGTTAGGGTTTCAAGAGAAGAGGACATAACGACAAATAGGGTTTCACAGGAGAACGACTGTCTAGACTATTTTTTCATAACTCATGGTTCGACCCGAAATCCGACGAGCTGGGTTGAAAAATTTCGAGCTATATGATAGCCCGAATCCAAAGACTCAATTACATTCAGGCCTATCATCTTTAAGTCCGAGCCCACTGATTTTCGGGTGAACTTCGGATTGACCCGCACATCGGACTCAATTTTGAAAACCCTATTGATAACCAATTATTTTATATTTTAAATTAGTTTATTAATTACAATAATAAAATAAGCAATATATTATTTTTAGAATAATATAAAATTATATTTAAATTGATCTACGAATATAAAGGCTCCACGTTGACTAAAATTATCAGTTTTAAAATAATTTATATATTCATA
This sequence comes from Gynandropsis gynandra, assembly GCA_036759665.1. Lineage (NCBI taxonomy): Eukaryota > Viridiplantae > Streptophyta > Magnoliopsida > Brassicales > Cleomaceae > Gynandropsis > Gynandropsis gynandra. Next base: position 696,165 of record CM071876.1, read on the forward strand.
TATTAAGTTAAAACAAATGGTATAATTATTTAAATATTTTCTCATTTTTATATATCTTTAAAGGAAGCTTATGGCGATTTATTACAATTTTTAACTTACCATTAATTTGATTATTTTCGTCCAGATAAAAAGTCAAATATATGAGAGAGACCGCTTTGAATAATATTTTAACTAACCAATTGAAATAACCAATATAAAACTGGTTTGAATTAGTTAAATACTTATGCATATAATATTTTTTATAATTTGAAAATCCGGATAATAATACATTTAATAATATATACAAATTTTATAAATTGAATAAGATTTGATTTTAAAATTTCCAAAAAAATATAACAATACCTTTTATATTGATCAGATCTTAAATGCTTCATCTTTGTGTTGTTTAAAAACGAATTGATTCCAATTAAAATATTTATTTAAAAAAATCTAAAACATGTTAATCATCTAACAAAAAAAAATAAATGTCTAAAAGTATAAAAATATAAATTCAATTACAAAATTATTGAATATTAAAATTAAATCGAATAAAAAATTATCGCATATCAAATCAAATGTTAAAAACCTAAACATTATTAAAATTTCATCCTTTGTAATTACACTCGTAACATTTTTTTTATTTTTTATTAATAATTATTTTAATTTTTTAAAATATATAACAAAAACAAATATGTTAATAAAATAAACTTTTTTTTTTCGTAAATCATGTGATTTTATTCTCTAATTTACGAATTAATTTCACGGTTTGCCAACTAATTAAAAAAAGTGGTGAGAACGTGAATATGGATAGAAGAAGACAAAATGAAAACAACCATTAAATAAAAACTATATTTACACGTACGGTATTATTGCTGCACTGATAAATATGACAAGCCATTATTATTAATTTTTTTTAAAAAGGAAATCACATGTTAAGATAAATAAAGATTTAATTCAACATTTAAATATATTTATTCAAATGAAATTGATGGACCCGCACTACTTTGTTGTATTAACTATAAAGTCAGAATCAAATCTCAGATTTAATGTTTAATTTAATTATATGAAAAATTATATATTTGAAAATTGTAAGAACTCAAATGTGGATTTATCTCTAACGGTGAGTTCCACTTTATCACGGTAGATCCCACACATTTATTTCTTTGTCTGTTTTATTTAAATGGATGATTACGAAAATCATCCTAAAAATCATAAACCAAAAATAAAGGTATAAATATCTTTTCTAATTTTTAATTTTTTTATTGTTTTCAGAAAAAATATTATTGTTTTTACAATCTAAATATTTTAATTTTTTTATATTTTTATCTCTATTTTATCGTTTAACATTTATTTATTCCATTCTAATAAACTGTAATATAAAATAATAAAAGTCTATTTATTCATCATAACTTATTTTATATATTTTGACAATTATGATTAATTTAAATTAGGTATACGACTGATTTTAAAAATTTTAAACTCAGGTTTGCTTTAAAATAGACCAATACAAATAATATATATATATATATTAATTACAATTTATATAAAAAATAGAATATCCAATTTATTATTTATCAAATGGTTTTAAATTGGAATGATATAGTTTTAAATTGGAATGATATGGATGAACCGAGATAACTTATAAAAATATTCTTAAAATGTTATTACATTTCAACTCTATCATTTTTTAAAAAGATTTAAATTTAATTTTACCTTTTTAATTGATCTATACCATTCAAACGACTCATGTCATCCTTATTATCTATGCGACTTTCCCGAACATGCAAGCCAAACCATCTAGAGACCCTCGAAAATCGCACGAAATCTCCTCAAAACGTTTGAATTCGTTGGAAATCGTTCGAAAACGGCTGAAAATCGCTCTCAATTTCGAAATCGTCTCTCGTTCATTCTTTTTGTCTTGAAATAGATTTCGTTTCACTAAAAAATATTAAACCTATGTGTTTTCACTAACAACATATAAAAATACATATATCTTTTCTTATTTTTTTCATTAAATTTACAAGAATATACTTGAAATCATGAAGTTATACGAGAATATTTTTTATATTCTCTCGAATATACATCATCAAAATTATAAAAGAACATCATCAAAATTATAAAAGAACATTTTAGTTACACGTGTTTATTTTATATTGAATTGGCTAAGTCTTAGAATAAAAATGAAAATAAATGCAATAATTAATCAAAGCGAATCAGAAAAATACAGCAAAATTGTTCAGACCTATCGATTTACAAATTACAAGTCACGAGTCTTTGCCTTAAACCACAAAATGACCTTTCGTGCTTCCCGACCGTTGGGGGCGTTATTCAAACGCTGTCGTTTTCAATGAAATGTGCCCGCGTTTTAATTTCCGCTTTACCATTGGTCCACAATTGCGTTTCATTATTATTAGTATAATTATTATTTTTAGAATTATTCAACAAATTGTTTGCATTTTTCTTTTTTATGAAATATTCACAAATAGAATTTCTACACAAATTCAAGATTTTTTTTTTATGTTCTTACATCAATTAATACATCTCTAATCCATTTTTCATCAAATATATTTTCGATTAATGGATTGAGTTAATCCATTTTACCACATTGAATTTATTCAATGTTATATATATATATAATTTTTAAATTCTTGAAGTATTACATTATTTTTAAATAATTTGGAATAGTTGTTTTCACACTATAATGAAAGGAAATAAAAATAATTATACAAACAAAAATAAAATAAATAAAATAAGCTCAATTATTATTTTTCCAACTGTTCGTCATATATTTAAAAGGACAAGAATCTTTTGATTCAGTCAGTTGGAGAGATTACAGATATGGCCGGAAAATTGGGTTCTTTCCGACAGAGTTTCCCGGAGCCCAGCAGAGAGAGTCTCCTACCGCGAAAAGGATTTTCCGATTTCAGCCTCAATGGCTCCGGTGGCGTTTCCGGCGACGTTCCCGGCCGAGATTGTTCGAAGTTCCGTTGTTTCCGCATGTGCTCTGACGGTATCACCGGCACTTGGAGAGCTGTTTACGATTTCGTCAGTAAATTGTACGAAATGGGTCGCTCCGATCGCCGGAAAGTGTTCTTCGCCGTCAAAATGGGATTCGCTCTTACACTCTGCTCGCTTGTTATCTTCCTCAAAGAGCCAATGCATGATGCTAGCAAATACGCCGTGTGGTCAATCCTCACAGTCGTCGTGGTTTTCGAGTACAGCGTAGGTATTGATTCATAATTTTGGCGCGTAAATTATCGACATTGGGTTCGAATTAGGGTTTATTCATTCTGATTAGTTCTCTTAGGTTTGATTTCAATGTTTCTCCGATCCAATTCCCAATTGTTTTTGAGTTCAATACACTTTGAATCTTTCTAAGAACTTGAGTAAGATCAAATCAATTTCATTATTTGATTTTGCCATTAGGGTTTTTTCATTTCCCCCTTCTACTTACGTCTTTTGATCTCAATCATGCATTTACTGTTTGATTCACCAATGCTGAAATTTTGATTTCGATGTTTCTCCGATCCAATTCCCGATTGTTTTTGGAGCTCAATACACTTTGAATCTTTCTAAGAACTTGAGTAAGATCAAACCAATTTCATCATTTGATTTTGCCATTAGGGTTGTTTCAATTCTTGTACTGTGTGATTTTATCTAATCTGGTGTTTAGGCTTGAGATCTTCATTAGGGTTAATATTGTTCTTACAGGAGCAACTTTGGTTAAAGGATTCAATAGGGCCTTAGGCACATTCTCTGCAGGAGCACTTGCTCTTGGTGTTGCAAGAATCTCTGTCTTAACAGGACAATACGAAGAAATCATTATCATAATCAGTATCTTCTTCGCAGGTTTTACACATCCACCAATCTCTCAATGCCTATATATATGCATATATATTATATATATTTCCGACACATATCTGAAATCTGTGTGTTTCATCTTCATATGAACACTTTTGGCCTATCAGGTTCCTGTGCAAGTTATATGAAACTCTATCCAACGATGAAGTCGTATGAATACGCATTTAGGGTGTTTTTGTTGACATATTGTATTGTTCTGGTCTCGGGGAACAATAGTGGAGATTTCTTCAGCACTGCTTATTACAGGTTGTTGCTTATCTTGATTGGTGCAACTATATGTTTGGTTGTGAATATATTTGTATTCCCCATCTGGTCGGGGGAGGATCTCCATAAACTTGTCGTTAAGAATTTCAAGAATGTGGCAAATTCCCTCGAAGGTGGGATTTTTTCGATTTCGTTTTCTTCCTTGTTTTATCATTTTGACATAGGATTGACTTTCTTTTTGTTAATATTGTTTCTTAAAACTTAGGATGTGTTAATGGGTACTTACAATGTGTCGAATACGAGAGAGTACCTTCGAGGATTCTCACGTACCAAGCTTCTGATGATCCATTATACAACGGGTATAGATCCGTCGTTCAATCAACAAGCCAAGAAGATTCGCTGGTGTGTGTTTTACAGTCTAGAGATTTGTGGAATATAACTTAAAAAACGAATTTTCGAATTACGTATAACTGATTACCTTCTTATCGCAGCTTGGTTTTGCAGCGTGGGAACCTCCACATGGACCTTACCGTACATTTCATCATCCGTGGCAAAACTATGTCAAAGTTAGCGGTGCAATAAGGCATTGTGCTTTTATGGTCATGGCAATGCATGGATGCATTCTTTCGGAAATACAGGTTAGTCGTCGTGGATTTGGTTTAACTGGAAAAACTAAAAGTTAGTTCAAGATTTAGGGTTGTCTATTGCAATATATACGAGTTCATAATTTATATTCAATTTCATGATAGACAATACTACATAACACCTCTTACGTGTACGTTCAATCTTGGAACGTACACATTATAATCGGAGGCCCAATATTGAAATATTTAAATTGAATCGAAAGAAACTCTGATACCATGTTAGTTCTAAGTGAAGACAAAAACTAGTTCAAGCGTTAAAGATTATACAAACATATAATATTAACCGATATGAGACAATATAACATAAGACATTCACATTTAAGTTCAGTCCTGGAGTGCATTACAATCGGGGGCCCAATATTGGAATATTTAAATCGGGTCGAAATAGATTCTGATGGGTTTGGACCTAAGTGAAGACAAAAACTAATTCAAGCGTTAAAGATTGCACAAAACTATATATCCTAACCGATGTAGGACAATACAACATAACACAATCCTCACATTAGACTCGGTCTTGGAGTGTGCACATCACAATCAGGAGGTCCAACATTGGAATATTTAAATCGAGACGGACCGAACTTGGATACCATATCAAATGAGCTTATGACTTAAAAGGGTTGTACAATGCCATGTAACGAGTCCAAGATTAATGTTCTATCCAATGTGACACAACACAATATAACAACGTTTATCAGATAATTTGTCTGAACTATGTTGGTTCTTTTGTTCTATAACGTTAACGAAGAAGGGAAACTCTTCTAAATTCACGGAATAATTGATGTAAGAACGTAGATTTTCGAATCCTTTTATACGGTTACATAATCGAGTTGTGGTTTTACAGGCAGCGCCAGAGAAAAGACAGGCTTTCCGTCGTGAGCTTCAAAAGGTTGGTAATGAAGGCGCCAAAGTTTTGCGTACGCTTGGAGAAAAGATGGAAAAAATGGAGAAACTTAACCCTATAAACATTTTGAATGAAGTTCAACGTGCAGCGGAGGAATTGCAAATGAAAATCGACAATAAATCTTACCTTTTAGTTAACTCGGAAAGTTGGGCAGATATTAAAGAACAAGCTGATAAAGAAGAATCACGAGAAAACTTTTACGAAGCGAAAGATGATGAAAGCAAAGTGATCAAATCACTTAGTCAAATTTGGGATACGAACAACAACAACAGCAACAACAACGTCAATCAGAATCAATCAACGGGTAATGAATCTCAAGTTTTGATTTCAACGGAGAGTATGATGTTTAGGAATCGAGAACATTGGCCTAGTGTTTCGTTCATAGGTGGGTCCGTTGTCAACGAGATTGAATGTAAAGTTTACGAGAGTGCAAGTTCGTTATCTCTCGCTACGTTTGCTTCGCTTTTGATCGAGTTTGTTGCAAGGCTTCAGAATCTTGTGAACGCTTATGAAGAGCTAAGTGCAAAAGCTAACTTCAAAGATTCTGTTGATCAGACAAAAGTCATGATTGATTCTTTTGGATTTTGGAACAGAATCAGAAGGTGTTTCAGATCTGTTGAATAGCATAAACCCAACAGGAGTTTTTTTTTTTTTTGTATGTACGAATATCGGATCTTATACGATAATTTGTAAACCGTACAAATCGAATAATAAGGACTAATATAGAGTAAATTGATAGAATAAACATGTTTTTTTGTTGTATTAAGATTCTACATTATATTTAGTTAAAATATAAATGTGTATTTGATAAATTTTATGATAATTTATAAACTGTGCAAATTAGACTCGACAAAATGACAGATATATAATAAATTGATCAAATAAACATGACAAATATAAAGTAAATTGATCGAATAAACATGACAAATATAGAGTAAATTGATCAAATAAACATGTTTTTTGGTTGTAATAAGGTTCCAAATAATATTTAGTTAAAGCATAAACGTGTATTTGATAAATTTTATGATAATTTATAAACCATACAAATCAGATAATTCTATCAAAATGATAAATATAAAGTAAATTGATCGAATATACATATTTTTTGTTATATTAAAATTCCAAATTATATTTAGTTAAAACATATACGTGTTTTGGATATATTTTTATAATTCGTACAAATCAGATAAATCTATCTAGACTCGATAAAATGACAAATGTAGAGTAAATTGATCGAATAAATATGTTTTTTTGGTTGTATTAAGATTCTAAATTATATTTAGTTAAAATATAACTGTGTATCGGATAAATCTGACAATGATTTATATTTAGTTAAAACATAAACGTGTATCGGATATATTTCATGATAATTTATAATCCGTACAAATCATATAAATCTATTGTGAATTTGATAAAATGATAAATGTAGAGTAAATTGATTGAATAAATATGTTTTTTTTTTCGTATTAAGATGGTGATTTATAATTCGTACTTTGTACAAATCAAATAATTATATAGTAGATTCGACATAAAGGCAAATATGTTATGATTTTTTAATCGGAAACTGTTATTTTTTAGAAATTAAAATTGATTTTATAGAATTTTAATAATATTCAAATGAAGTTTTAGTCTATAATAATTCGGAATGGAATAGGATTAGAATTATAGCTCGAGGAGAAGATTAAAATTAAGGGAAGATTGGATCAAAACCTATATAAACATATTGTTTTCCAAATATTTTATTTCAATTTTCTTTTACGAATTGGAAGGAATTTGATTTCCACCCCAAACAATAGACTAATACAAAGTTTTAGCCTAAATCATAGGTAATTAAAAAAACTAATGATATCCCAAATGAATTGAGGATGCAAAATCTTCATTTGTTTCTGATATACATTTCTAGTTTATAACATGGATAGATTTTATTTTTCATACCCGTAATACAAATATTTAGTTTTATTTGTTATTTTCACCCAGAACAATAAACTAATACAAGTTCAGAAAAACTAATAAAATTTAAGGTGAATTAATTTAACTGGTGAATTGAGGATGGGAAGTGATTTTTATTTTGAATTTAAACTTTCGTATTATAAAATTTATTAACGTTAATAAAATTTGGATTAGAAGAAATGAGTTAGAAGTCATTAGTAAAATATTTTAAATATAAAAACAATAATATATTAAGATATTATACATACGTGCACATATTCCAATTTGTGCAAATGGAAGGCTTAGCTCATCCTTGGGTCATATTATATATATCATCAAATTAATATTTAAAAAAAATATGGAACTTTATACGTCGAGATATTTTCTATTTACGTAATACACATCCACACATATAATTATATATATTCACATACACATAGAACATATATATATATATAATATTCTATGTGATATTATTCTTTTGGAGATGCTGCCATGTGATAAAGCTTGTGAATTTGTAATTATTCTCATCCATAAAATTCCCAAAAGGAGAGAACCAATTTTTTTTTAAATGAATAATAAATAGCGTAGTATCAAATTACTCACATGATTTAGTAAACACATTCTATATTCTAATTATTTTTCCTTTGTATCTTATTAAAAATGTTATTCAATGAATAAACTAATTATAAAATAATTGAATGAGGAATAAAAAGTTGAAAATATGAAATTGACAAGACAAAAGAAAAAGCTTAGTGTATAGAAACATCCCCACATTGACCAAAATTTCTCTCTATTATTAGTTCTTATGGAAAGGGAAATCCACTTGGACATATGAACAAGTGGAGGATATATCCACACAATAGAGTTTATGTGTATATGTATAGATGCATATATAGAAGTGGTATATAGCTCCAATAAATAAAAACAAAAAAAAAGTGGTTACATCCATAATGTGTATCATGAAATATATTTTCTAGACGGATTTACATCACAAGAAATTTAATAATTTAAGACTGATAAATCCGTCCCTAATCCGTTTCTAAAACTGTTTAGGGACGTATTAGGGACGTTCAAAATCCGTCCACAAACGCGTGTTGCAAAAACATATCCATCCGCAATCCGTCCGGAAAAAATAGTCCGCAAACCGTTCGTAATTTCGGATTACGACGTCGTCCGGAAATCGACGCAATACCCGATCCGATTAAGGACGGAAAACACTTCATGATAAAATAAAGACCGAATTTTTGGATAAATTAGGGATGAATGTTAATAGATTAACTACAATTGTTTCTATTTCAAATTAAAAAAATGAAAATTATAGGTGATTGTATATAAATGAGTCTAATAGATCTTAAAATCACTAAAAAACGATTTTTATTTGATATATTGTTGAATTTTGTCATTTAAATAGTTGATCTTTTTAGTAATAAGAGACTAAAAAAATATAAGGTTTAATGTTACTTTTTGAATATGACTTAACAACCTCCAAGAGTACCAAACATGTCTAACTTTTAACTCTAACCTTATCTTTAAAGCTTCTAAAATTCAATCTTTTTAAAAATATTATCCACTATTTCATCCATTATTTGGTCCCAAAGTAATGGGTAAAACATTTTAAACCATACATACTTTTATATGTACACATATTATCTCTTTGATCCAATTTGACATTCCCATGAAAATTATTGCGGCGAGGGAGGTTTATACCCGAGCGTGTTGAATCTCGAAATCTACGGAAGTGGTAACGGACGATATCCATTACACTTCCGTTGAAGTTTGTAACGGATTGCAACGGATATGTATTCGTTGGAAATTCTCCTAAATCCATTACAATTTATCATCAACGGACGGATCCGTTGCACCGTCCGTTGGAAATTGACTGTTTTTTTAGTGGCTATAGTCACGATTTGCAACATCAATTTCATTTTCTGAATATTCGAACATTTATTATATATTTTTTCACACTAATTTGGATGATCTGACATAAAATATGTATGTAATCTAAATTATTCTAAATTTTAAATCGATAACAAATGGAAAATTTTATCGGTTATAATCAATTTTAAATGTAACAATATTACATCATTCAACATTTATATTATTCTTTAATTTTATTGTTTCACTATTTTTCCCATTATTTTTTTATATCATTCACAGCTATTACTACAAAATATTTATATTAAAAACATCACAAACATGCATTCCATTTTTTATATTAGCTTATTAATTTAGTAAAACCTAAAAGAGGGACCATTCTCTTTTACTCTTTGCCTTTTCCATGACCTTCATCCTTATTTAACAATATCCTCTCAATATATCTCCATGTATTGTCCCTATTACTTATTATAATTTGGATTTTAACTTAATTCTAAAGACAATTCGGATATTCATACAATTTGTATGGTCATTAATATAAAATTAAAATTATTTTTTTATAAGAAACATTTTCACACTCTTTTTGACTTTAAAATGGCTCACAAAATATGACCGTTGAAATTCTATGACAAAATGATTTGGCAAAAAGAAAAACCCTATCGCCAACCACTTACGTTGAACTTTCATTTTCTCTCTTAATTGTTTATTGGATGAGATTAACACATGATTATAGTATTAATTTCATCCACATGCTTAACACATTATGTATATCAATATACTAATGATCGTTTCAATAATGTCTTATGTTGTCTTGTTCATATCAATGAATTATCGAGTAATATATTTAATTTTTGAATTATTGAATTGGATCCAAATTCTTCTAACATAAAAATAAAAGTTAGGATATGAATCGTTTTGATATAAATATTATAATATTTTAATATGGATCGTCAATTATAATATATATGTGTTTAGATCAAATCAAAATGGAAGAAAAAAATATTATATTACATCATATTAATTAGATCTAAGTCCACTTATAATAAAATTATCATTGTCATATGTGATTTTTCTTTATTTTGAAAAATTGATTTTCATGTAAGATAAGTGTTAAGAATACAAAGACAAAATAAATTATTTTGTTCTTACAAATATATAATATCTCTTATATTGGAGATAATATCAACATTAAATAAAATCTGAATTAGAAGACAATATAATGAAATATAAAATATAATTTTATTGTCTATATCATCCCATCCCATATATAACTTTATTTAATTATATAATATAAATGTTAGGCAGAAAGAAAAAAAGTATTTCAAAAAGATATTACGACCTTAGTGGTCCCTTTATCCTCCATCTCATAAATCCTCTATATATAATCAAATTTCCAATTTATATATTCACAACATTAAATATGGGAGCCACCAAATTAAACCATTTTAATACAAACCTTAATAAAGATATTAATAATAAAAAAAACATTCTTCTTCATGGGCCTTTGATCGACGAAATCGGAGGTGTTCTTAGGGTTTATAAAGATGGCTACGTTGAACGTTTTCCTATTGTGCCACGTGTCGGTCCCTCATTGGCTCCTGAGATCGGAGTGGCTTGCTCCGACGTCCTTATAGACAAGTTCACCACCGTTTGGGCTCGTTTTTATGTCCCTAAGTCATCGGAAATTTCCGATCTGCCTTTGATCGTTTACTTTCACGGCGGAGGATTTTGTGTCGGCTCTGCTTCTTGGTCGTGTTACCATGATTTTCTGGCGAAATTATCGGCCCGTTCAAGGTGTTTGATCATGTCGGTTAATTACCGATTAGCCCCTGAGAACCCTTTACCCGCCGCCTACGACGACGGTGTCAAGGCCGTCATGTGGCTTAAACAACATGCAAACCCTAATTACAAGGATCGTCGAAGGAGCTGTAACTTGTGGGTCAAGCAATGTAATTTTAGTAGAATATTCTTGGCCGGAGATAGCGCCGGAGGAAACATCGCCCACCGTGTTTCCTCCATGTTAGACCGTGGTTTACTTAAACCTTTGATAATCGAAGGTACGATATTGATCCAACCCTTCTTCGGTGGGGAATTACGTACGGAGAGTGAGAAGCGTGTAACGGCGGAGAGGAGGTCGTCGGTGTTGAGCTTGGCCGCGTCTGATGCGTATTGGCGACTGGCTTTGCCATGTGGCACGAACAGAGACCACCCGTTCTGTAACCCCATCTTCACGGCGGCGGCGGCGGCGGAGAAGGAGAGGATGATGGTGTGTGTGGCGGAGATGGATATACTGAGGGATAGAGAGATGAGATTTTGTGATGACGTAGAGGAGAGATCAGGCGGCGGGAAGAAGAAGGTGAAGCGCGTGGAGTACAGAGGCGTCGGACACGCGTTTCAGATTCTTGACACGTCTCGGGTCGCTCAGACACGAACTCATGAGTTAATGTCTCATATCCAAGCTTTTCTACACCACTTGCTTTGATTTTTATCGTTAAAAAACTAAGATATATTTATAAATTTTTGGAGTTATTTCACATTATTTAATTATTTATATAACAAAAAAAATAAATTGTATACAAAAAATGGAAGTAAATTCTTCAACTTAAACAATCATACACCAATTGAAAATGGATTTAGGTATAATTGTGGATGAATTCATCGAGAATAGAAGGGTTCGTCTAGTATGGCGAATAGATATATTGTTGTGATGTATTGTTCTAAGTCGATTAAGGGCATGAATCTTTATCTCGTATATATGTATATATGGTGTTGGACAATCCTAAAATTTTGAGTTAGTTTTTGGAATTAATTAGGCTCAACTCATATTTGACATGGTATCAGAGTTCGTCCTGATTTGAGTATACCGATGTTGGGTCCCCGATTATGTGTTCACGTTCCAAGATCTAGGCTGGGCATGAAAGGAGGTGTTATGATGTATTATCCCGCATCGATTAAGGATATGAAACTTGATCTCATATATATGGTGCTGGACAACCCTAAACTTTTGAGCTAGCTTTTGAGATTAATTAGGTCCAATTTATTTGACATATATATATATATACACATCAAAATCGGAACATCATCGATGCATGTTGAACTGAAAGGGCTATTTATAACAATGCGAAAAACTTTTTGAAGAAAATTACGCTAGTGTAATTTTTTACGACGGATTGTAAGAACATAAAAAGCACATTGAAAAAACCGTCTGAATGATCGCGTTTTGCATCAACAATTACGTCAATCCGACTTTTGTTAAACAAATTCACTCAATGACGAATGATAATCATATTATGTGAAATTGCAAAAAGAGTAATCAAACTTGTTAACGGTAAAAGTAAATTCTCTTCAAGCCAAACTTGTATTATGATATTGGTAAAAAATCTCTACACGTAGAAATGAATTTTCATGGTGAGAATAAACAACAATAACACCACAAAAATTTATTCATATTTAAAAATTTATTATTAATATGTCAATTTGGTTTCAACTGAAATAATTTTAGTATAGTAACATCATTTGGTCTAATTGTTGTTTAATATGTTGTAGCATATCTAATCTAAAGTTAGATTTTGGGAAATGCATTATATATATATATATATATATGTATATTTTAATTTCGGATAAAAAATTATATAAAATGAATAAAACGTTCAAAGAAACTTATGGATAATAAAAAAAATCTCAGAATATAATGATAATTTCCCATTATTCTTAACAAGGCTTATGGCGAGTTGAGTTTAAAATATTTAACAAATAATCACACACTAATTAAGTCGTGGGGGACATAATGGTTCTCTTAAATGCCACGTCATCATTATTATGTTTCCAATTTCTTCGTTTTGTTCCCTTTTCTTAATATTATCTAACTTTTTCACTTCTGTCGTTCTAAACCCAACATTATAATTAACAATTTTGATATTTGCATTATATTTTATATTTCATAGATTCATCCATAAGAATTTAATAATTTATGTTTTGCCATAATTAGTACATTTTTCAGGTTTTCTTTGATAATCAATAATATACTTAAATATTAAATAAAAATTATTAATAGCCACACCAAATAAGCTGTCATGTATTTTCTATAGTATCAGTAAATTAAATTCGATTTTATTTAATTTAATTTTGGTTTAGATTTGATGCGCTACCTATCAAATTAAATTAGATTCATACAAAAATTAGATAAAATTTTAGGTAAAATACCATTGAAACATATGTTTTTCTCAAAATATTAGTACAAACTATTTTTTATAAACCGTATATATTAATTATCATATTATTTTAAAAAATAATATACAAACATAACTCGGAGATCGTAAGCAGAGGAGCACTATATAGGATTCTCATACACATTTAATGTGATTTAAAAAAAATTATTTAGAAATCACATTTAAAAATAATAATGTGACCTAATAAAAGAATGCATGTCAATTCATTTATTCAATTAATTTTGAATTAAAAACACATATATTTGTATTAGTAGAGGTTTATTGATCTTTGTATTATCTAGAATTTTACGTCAATAAAAATAGAAAAAAACTTTATAATAATTTTTTTAAATGAATGTTATAAAATAAAAAAGTTTTCTAATTAAATAGAGAATGTACGTATTTAAATATATTTATGATTTAAATAGAGTCGCGATTGATTAAACTATTATTATTTATTTTTATGAGATGAATGATTTTTTTCTTTTGTTTTTTCATTTCGTCGATGTTTGCTGTATCATTTGAATAAATGATTAAATGGATGGGCTTGCAAATGGGTTGTTGGGCTCTTTGATTTTAAGTTTAGTTTTAAAATGTTTGAAATAACTCTCTTAATTCAAATAATTAGAAGAAGCTTATTTTTTAGAAAGACAAATCCTTTTGAAAACAAGACTGTACACAACATAGAAAATTGGTCATAGATGATATTTTTATGTCGAGTTGTTTATATCAATTAAAATATGAATTATAAATTTATATATATAATATTGAATAATTATAAATTAATAAATTAGATCTAAATTCATATTTGATATGTTATTATAGACTAGTTTGCTTCGATTTGAATTTTTTAATATTGGATATCCGATTGCAATATCCACACTACAAGATCAAATTCAGACGTGAGATAAAGCGTTATATTGAACTGTCATATATATTAGAACATGAATTATGATGAACTATGGACTTTGTATATATAAATTTGATAATTCTAAATTTATTAATAGTAAATTGACTTTTGATATTAATTAGATTAAAAAATTATTCAACTCTTGTAAAATTTGAAATTAATTCATAAATCAACATAATTACAATACATATAATTTATAAATTAATTAGACGAGTTTTTTTTAGTAGAATTTCATGACTACTTATTTTAAATTAACAATTTTATATTTCTAGATTTATAAACCAATATTCATGTTCCTCTTTAGGGTGAAAACCAAAGCTTTTAAACTTTTAAATCATGTTTTTAGGGTTTCAATATAAACTATAGTTTTTAATGGGATAATTGGATTACAATTAAATTTCAATGTGTCAATTGCATTAATTATTAATCATCATATGTCTTTATATAAATCATATGAATGCTTAGTATATAATTTAGTTTTTTCATTTTTTACGGCTAAAATTCACATTTTTTTTACCGTGAAGTAAAACAGTAATTTAATTCAACGGCTAAAACTTTCTTTTTTTTTCGGGGAAAGATCCAAACTTTAAAAAATCTGACACTAACATTTATTGGAAGAGAATCCAATGACAGAGTTCGCCAAATCGAAAGCGACACGTGTCCCCTGTTGCTGAACATTGCCGATGATCGCCACCGATGATGACGTCGGCGCAAAAGCCAAACAAAACGTCCCTTTCGAGTCCACCGGAATCAAGTAATTCTTCGCCGGCAACGCCAACATACCTCCGCCAGGAAAGTGAAACGCCACTGTCGGAACATCCACCGTCGTCTTCTCCGACAGGTCGTAGCACGTATCGAACAGAGCAACGCCGCTTGTTGTCGGGAGGTTCGCCGTCCCTTTCACAAATGAGTCCCGGAGCATGTTGTACGTCTCTGTCTGGAGCCGAGTCACGGCGGTTCCCGAGTCAATAATGATCCCGCCGGCTCCCGACTCGTCCCTTTGGGAAGGCGACTCCGGGAACGGAGCAATGACGGCGTTAGGAGGAAGGGACGAGCCGAACTCGAGAGTCGATGCTGAGTCCGAGTCACGATCAACGAGGCAATACGAAAACGACGTCGTGTTAAGCTGTGACGGTAACGACAACAACCCACCGCCGAGTCCAAGCAATCCGGCAGCTCCGACGAATAATCCTTCATTATTATGGCCGCAACCAATGGCGATCTTCTCAACAGAGGCCGAACCAATGGTGAGCGTCTCGGTCGCAAAGTCGCCAACGGTGTACGACCCGTCACCATACGAAACCTCGTAAAGACATGTCTGGTTCCTACATTCAGACACGTCAAGGGCCTTACATTCAGAAGTATCACATGAGAGAGAAGAGTAAGAAGATGAAGACAAAGGATCGAAAATTGGGTCGGCTTGTTGATAACAATCGGAGCAAGGATCACACTGTAACCAGCTGACGTCACTGCCGGTGTCTAAAACCATATAAACCTGATGCGGTGGGTTCCCAATTCCAACGCGTGAGAAGTACTCGCCACTTCCTTGGCTCGTACCCGAAACCACGGGTCCTTCGATCTCTTCATTGGTGAACTTCGGACGGCCGTCTCGTGGCTTGAGATCCGATGATGACATGCCGTTAAGGGTCAGATCTAAACGAGTCGTGAGAGATTTGACTCGGGCCAAGTCACGTTCGAGTCGGGCCATTGTAAGGGTCGTGTAGTCCCGGTGATCATTTCGCCGGAGAGAAGCTCGAGAATGGAGCTTGAAGGAAAACGAAGCCGGCGAAGGACTCTGTTCTTCTTCTTGATGGTTCAACCGGACGGCCGCGGCTTGTGGGGTAAAGGACGATAGTTCCATAGTAGAACGAATGGAGGCGAATACGTCAAGAACCGACGTCGTTTTAGAGGTCACCGGTAAGATTCTACAGAGAACATGAGAATTCAAAAGGAGGAAGAAGAAGAAGAAGAAGATAGAGAGGAAACCCATAATTGTTTTCGACCGTTAGGGTTTTTAGAGGAGAAAGAAAAATGGGATGTGCTTAAAGATTGTAGCTTTGATGAATAAAAAGAGAGAGCTTTGGAAATGGTGAAAAGGGGAAATTAGGGTTCATCATTGTCTTTAAGTGTGCGATTAAGAAAATCAATTTATAGATTTATTTGGTGATCTCAATGCTCATAGTGTGGCTTTCGTATTATATATCATATTGAGGTAGTTCGATTCCCTCCTTTTTCTCCTTCCATTTTATAATACTTTCATTTATATTATTATTCGCTGGACATTTTGGTTCGGTTATGTAAAACTGATCTAAATCGAGCCGAATTATGGTCATTCGGTTCGGATATAGATAAAATAATCGATCAAATATGAAAGTTAACAAATTGAATGGATTTGGTTCGGTTCGATTATTAATCGAATAATCGTATATAACAGACTGGTTACATAAAAAATATATAGATAAATGGTATTTATGAAATGAATATTTATCTAATATAATTAATAATTAAAATTAAATATTAAATTTAAATAATATATTATATTATATTTTGAAAAATATATGAATTATTTGAAATATTCAGAATATTATCATTTATTTGTAATTTTATATGTAAAATCAAAATAATCGAATAAATTAAAGTTTAGGTTTTATTTTGGTTATAATACCTTATTGATATATAACTGAACCAAACCGAACCGATTTAAATTCAGTTATTGTTTAGTCATTGTTTTTTAAAACCCGAATAATTTGTATTCATTATATCCAATCTGAAATCCGAACCGAAACCTCAAATAGTGAGACCTAATTTCGAGGTTGTTAGAATTTTGAAGTTTTCATATTAATTAGATAAATATTTTCCGGATTTCAATTTGAATCGGATTATTCAAATTTTGATTATATCAAATTTTCATAAATTCACTATTCTGTAATTAAAATAATAATATAATGGTACGAAGTCGATTATTAGTTAATTAAAAATGATGTAATTAGAGTTATTTGTTATTTATATTTATTAAAAAGAGTGGAGGTGGTAATGCCAAATTGGAAAAGTATAGATGTGATTTTGTTCGCTAATTCGTTTCCGCCTTAAGTCATCAGTTCGTTTTTTTAAACGAACTATAAAATATTCAGTTCAATTCGTTCAAATACGATTCAATTTAAAACAGCTTCGCGAACCGATTACTTATTTTACATCTCCACGAAGACTTATATGCACGTGCTACCTTGCGTTTTAATCGGTATTTTTGGGGTTAAAATTTAGGTTTCTACCATTGGAATACTTCTTGTGTGCGCTGAACTGTTTTGATATGTGATCATAGTTGGCTTAGATGTTTACCTAAGAGATGAGGAGATATGTGACTTTATCTTTTGGGTCAATATTCACAATAAAAATTTAACTACATAAAATTATTTTATCTCAAAACTAGTTTCGAATACATAAATAAAAAACATATAAATATATTTTGCTTATAAATATTCTTAAAATCTTCATCTCTTATCCATGTACATATGTATGTTTACGAATAATCGTAATTAGTGAGACTACACAAACCCCAACATGATCATTACGATCGTAACACGATCTTAGTGTTTGCAAGGTCACATAAACCTCGGTCTTTATCATAATCGCTTGCAAGGCCTTAATATGGGTCGCCTTTTCTTGCACAATCCCACGGTCTAACCGAATGCTATTCACTTATCGTATCTTTAGTCTCTCACCGAAATTCCATCCCGCATGTCGTCAATACATGATGAAGCCCACCCAATTCCTCTGTATTCGTTGACGGTCTTGAAACTCCTAATAAGACTAGAATGTGTTATCGGATGGTATCACTCAAGTGAGTGGAACCATTTGCATGTGTACTAAATATTTCATCTAATCGAAACTGTTGATTCGAACGCATCATAGCTCGACCGAATGCTCGTTCATAGTAGGGGTGGGCTATCCGTTTACCCGAATCGATCCGAACCGGATCGATCCGAACAACCCGAATCATTTGGAATACGCGTTACCCGAAGAACCCATATGAATTCAAATTTCAGAATCCGTTCGGATCGGTTCGGTTTGGGTTCGGATAAATATTAAAAATAACTAGTATATTATATATATATATATCATAATTGATATTTTTATTTGTGTTTTATATTAAAAAACGAATTATCCAAAGAATTTTAACATAAATAACCAAATTATGTATAATACCCCAAAAAATCTGAACCCGAAAAACTCCAAAAACCCAAATATCCAAATGTAATACGCGTTATTTCGGGTCCAATGTTTTTGAATCCGAACAACTCGAATCCGAACCGAAAACATTAGGGTCCATTTTTTAAAACCCGAGGAACCCGAACCGAACCAAAATCCGAGGAACTCGGACCGTAATCCGGATTGTCCACCCCTAGTTCATAGCACTCAAACTAGATGTGTAAAATGAGTTAGTTCGGTTCGACTCAACTTGTCGTCAACTCACCATAAAAATGAATTGGTTCAGCCGAACTTGTTTATCGTAAGTTTAGCTCGACAGAAATTGAATTGGATCGCAAAATATGTTATTTAATTTAAAAGAAATCTAAATATGTTAATAGTCAAATCAAATACATTAAAATATCTAAAATATAAAAATATTATTCCATACAAATTATTAAATATCAAAATACTAAATCAAATACAAATTTATCGAATATCAAACAAAAACTCGGAAACGTAAACATTTTTAATTTGATCATTCGCAACTCAACTCGTAACATTCTTTTTATCCCTATTTTTTAGTAATGATTTATTTACTTTGAAATTTATATAACATAATAAACAAATATATATTGATAAAATAAAGAAACCTATTATTTTTTTCTCTTTATAAATCATGTTATTTTGGTTCATGACACGGTTCGTCTAAACTCTAACTTATTTTCAACCATTTTGTCAATTCCATTTTTAAACAAACTAAAAATTATTAAACTCAACTCGCTTAAAAAACGATCTGAATTAAAACTAACTCGCAAACATACAACTCAAATTACATCCTTAACCCTTCTTTTTTATTAGATTTTCTCAATCGATCACTTGTCCATAACATAACCCCTTTTCTGATTGTTTCCTTCGGCTCGAGCATTCGACACTCGATCAAAATCCCGACATTTTAATCATCTTCTTAAATTCTTATGAAACATATAAAATCGAACTACAACGAAAAACGTTGTGACGGTGTTTTGGGAACATGTTTTTAAGTATGAACAACAAAAAGTCCCATAAACTGAAAACAGCCGCCGGGTCCAGACATGTTAGTTGGACCCTGTGATGATCTTCCAGGGACTTGTCCAAAACCTTGACCACCCATCACCGACCCAACCATTTGTTGCGGTTGTGGCTGCTGCTGCAGCATCTGAGCAAGCGGTGGCGTCTGTGCCGCCTGCTGCTGCTGTTGTTGCAGTTGAAGCTGAGACAGCTGCTGCTGATGTTGGAACTGCGATAGCTGTTGCTGTTGTTGTTGTTGGAACTATTGTTGTAGTTGTTGTTGCTGTTGATGTTGGAGTTGCGATAGTTGCTGCTGCTGCTGGAGTTGCGGTTGCGTTTGCGACTGTTGCTGGTGGTGGTGCTGCTGCTGTTGTTGCTGTTGCTGGTGTTGCTGTTGCTCGGTATTTGTGGCTTAAACACAACCATATCCTAATAAAACCGAAAAAATGTCATTCATATAGAGCCATAGGACCAGCCGAAAAACGAAAAACGTCATTCATATAGAGCCATCGAACCAGCCGAAAAACCTAAAAGGAAAAACGTCATTCATATAGAGCTATCAAACCAGCCGAAAAACGCCATTCATATAGAGCCATCGAACGAAAAACGAAAAATGCCGCTCATATAGAGCCATCGAACCAGCCGAAAAACGTCGTTCATATAGAGCCATCGAACCAGCCGAAAAACGTCGTTCATATAGAGCCATCGAACCAGCCCAACCAGCAACGAGAGCTAAATCATACGGATTTTCACTCTTTAAACGAAAGAAAAAGAGATTGAGATCAACAAAAGAGCAGGATTTGTACTGAAATATGATCCGATTTTGACAAGAACTAAAGGAGAAACATTTAGCATTTGATTGGATCCAAACATCGAACAAAGGAATACTCACACCGGGGAAAAGCATTCCGATCAATCGACAAGCTTTGTCAGAGACGGATAGAAGCAGGGTCTGCGATGGTAGCTGAATGACTGCACACTGCAATTCAAGAACAGGAAGACAACCATAGGATTGGTTATATACCCTAAAATGCAGAGAGAGTCCTTTGTTTTTGTCAATATTATCGAAATCTTCGATGTGACGCCCGGCCATTTCGGGTTTCTGTTCGGATTTCAGTTCAGATGTAATGGGTACGGATTATTCGGGTTTCGGTTTGGATTTCAGTTCAGATATAAAGGGTACGGATTATTCGGGTTTCAGTTCGGATTTCAGTTCAGATGTAAAGGGTACGGATTATTCCGGTTTCGGTTCGGATTTCAGTTCAGATATAAAGGGTACGGATTATTCGGGTTTCAGTTTGGATTTCAGTTCAGATGTAAAGGGTACGGATTATTCGGGTTTCGGTTTGGATTTCAATTCAGATGTAATGGGTACAGATTATTCGGGTTTCGGTTCGGATATAATGGGTACGGATTATTCGGGTTTTAAAAAACAATAACCAAACAATAACTGAATTTAAATCGGTTCAGTTGTACCACGGTTCGGTTTGGTTATATAAATAAAATATTGTAACTAAAGTAAAATCTAAACTCTAATTTGTTCGGTTATTATTCGATTATTTCGATTTTACCAAATATTTTATAATAAAAATTGAAAATAAATGATATTATTCGTAATATTTCAAATAATTCATATATTTAAAAAATATAATACAATATATTATTATTTAAATTTGATATATTATTTTAATTATTAATTATATTAGATAAATATCATTTATCTATATGTTTTTTATATTTTTATGTAACCAATCGGTTATCCACGGTTATTCGGTTATAACCGAACCGAACCAAACCAAACCGAATCTATTTAGTGTTTTAATTTTCATACCCGATCGGTTATTTTATCTACACCGGAACAGAACCTAACCGGTTGACCATAATTCGATTTGGTTTGGTTCGGTTTTATATAACATAACCGAAATGTCCACCCCTAGTGACAACCATGTAGTCGAAAAAATTTGGAAAAGGAGATAATCAAAGACAAACTTACAAGCTTCTTTTCTTGAAGTTGTCCTAAAAAACCATGTTGACTCATCGCCCGAAAAACTAAGAAATCAGCTTTGCCAACATATTGCCTGATGCGAAATTAGACGAAAATATTATCGATAAGAATATAAAATTAATCTATGAACTCACAGCTCTATCTCGGATCATATTTGAGCGAGCCAAGCTGGATATCGTTTAAAAAACGAGCTGACGAGCTGAACCGGAAACAAATTAGAGCTTAGACGAACTGACGAGCTGGCTCACGAGCTGACGACCGGCTCACGAGCTGAGTATAAAAATACATATATTCCTATTTTTACATATTATAAATATTCTTTGCATTTATTAAATATTATTTAAAGAAAAATAATATATTATTTACATATAATAATAGAGTGATTGATCAAGATGGAATCTGCCAACTCCAGGTAAAGAGTTTGAGCTCTATGTTCTAAGCAACATAATGACTGAAAAAGACCTTGGCCAGGGTATTTGAATGAGAAGAAAAGAGTTTCTTGCGATCATTCACTAATTAGTATCTTTTATATTTAATACCTCTTATTCAAATTATTGTTTTTATATTTTATATATTTTATTTGATTTGTCGAAGAAAAATATGTAACATTACTATATTACAATTCTTTTAACTTAAATAGTCTAGCTCACGAGCCAGCTCGTTTTTAGACGAGCTAAAGGCGAGCTGAGCTGGGATTTTTTAGCTCGTTTTGAAAGCGAGCCGAACTGAACCAGCTCGTTTTTTGGCGAGCTCATGACGAGTTGAGCTGAGCTGAACTGAGCCGAGTCAGCTAATTTTACATCCTTATCTACAGGTGATACCTAAGGAAAAACGGATTATGAACTTACGATTCAGATGAAGAAGCACTTCTGTAACCCTATAATATTCGAACAAAGATTTTACCGTTTTGGCTTCGTTAAAACTTGCAACGTAATTTGGGAAAAGATAAGTGTATGGCTTGACCTCAAGTCGAGTGATGAGAACAGGTTGACCTTGTCTTTGTCATGATAAATTTCCCTGCATAAATTCGGAAATACGAGATCATATATAGAAATCACATCCATTTGAGATCAAGTAAATGATTTTTACCTCCCAAACTTTCACATATTTGGATTGTGAAGTTTGTATAGCACCCGAAGATGGCTGCGTAATCTGCATATTAGCGGCTGAATTGTTATTGACATTTAGCGGCTGAATTGACATTCAACGGCTGCGTAATCTGCATATTAGCGGCTGAATTGTTATTAACATTCAACGGCTGCATAATCTGCATATGCATATTTGAATTGTTATTAACATTCAGCGGCTGCGTTTGAGAAATTCCTGGTGTAGGCATCAATGAACCAGACCCAGATGATACATTAACTTGACCAAGACCACCGATCGAGTTTTGGTTCACGGCAGTACCCCCTTGAACCATCTATACACCGAGATGACCTCCCTGGTTCATTCCATTAGGACCCGAACCAGCCATGGAAGTAATTCCTTGTTGACCAGATGAAATTACAGTTTGTGGAGGTAAAGAAGATGACGTCATTCCAGTAGAACTGTACTTTGCCCAACTGATGATGTTGCTCCAGCAAGAGCCGCAGAGCTCATGACTTGTCGTACTTGCGATAGATTGTTCAGTAGATTTACATTCGTTCCACCAGGCGGGCCACGAAATGACTGCATAATATTACCAATTACAGGTTTGATATCTTGAACACTCTCGGCATTAGAGATCATTTCTTGAGAAACTGGAGATGCTGACGATGTTTGAATTGGAGGAATCGGTTGTGTAACAGGGCGAGTAACGGATGGAATATGAGGGAAAGTTGGAACGGGAGCCATGGACGTTACGGTGCTAGGCTCCTAAAAACCCAATTCAGTGTATCTTACTTAATGATAATCCAAATAAAGGTACCTTTTTTCTAAGAAAAGAAAGAGACTTACAACTTTTACGGTAGCGTTATGAACGATTCCAACAGAAACGGGTTGTCGAGTTGAATGTGTGATAGATTTGTCGCGGTATGACTTAACGCAGCGCATGCCTCCACGAAATTCTCCGAGATTAGAATAAGATAATACGGATTCTTGACGGTGTCAATTGACGGGTCTGTAGTTTGTGGATTCAGTTTCCCTGCACCAAAATCAATCTCATCACTAACTCAAAACATAATCGCCCATCCGTTGTTTCGTTCGTAAGTTCTTAAAATGTTAAGCCTGAGAGCGGTAAGCGGGCATGGACTTATGTTATATAAACACCAAAAATTGTGTAAATTCGCATGTAGAGATGAGAATCCGATCAGTCTTACCGCGTTGTATATTGCTTTCATTCTTAAGAGCTGCTTCGGGCATATGACAGATAGAGAAACAGAGCACTGCAAATCAATGTAACAGATTAGTGATTCCCCTGTTGAAGCACATTATCATAGCAACTTGTAATTTGGATCAAGGGTTTGACTGGTGGAAACGCAATGTTTGCGTTTGCGTTTGCGCTTGGGGTGTTTTTGTCAGCGATTAACGGCGTTTTATTTCATTTTGTCTGAATGGTGGATGACTGTGTTTTGAACAAAATTACCAAAATAGACAATTATCAAGAAAAGAATTTATTTAAATTTTTTTGTTTAGTATATACTTTTAATTATAATTTTCAAATATTTGAAATAGATTTAAAAATTAAAAAATTATAAAAATATTTAAATATATATACATATATATGCATATATATAATTACGATTAATATAAAGTATAATAGAAAGAGAAAAGATACAAGGTAAATATATGAGGGTATTTTGGTAATTTTATTCAAAATGCACCAAAATGCACCAAAATGCAAACGTAACGCAACATAATTTCAGATTTTTAAAATCTACGTTTCGATTGCATTTTCGGGCGACTGCGACTCCACCAGTCGGTGTTAATGTCATCCGGAGTCGCTAGAAAACACAATCGCCGCGTTTGCGTTTGGTTGCGACTCCACCAGTCAAGACCTAAATATAGTAAATCACAAAAAGGGTACCTTAGAAAAATACTTGGCAACATTCTCGGCATCTGACAAACGACTTTTAGATAGTCCTTCGTCGTGATCATTCCTTTCCACATTTAGCAACTGTGGACAATACACCGGCGTTGGCAATATGTGCGGGTTACTAGCGGCAACTAAGATACAATGCCTTTTGAAATCATTACTCGGGTTGAGATTGGCCCGAAGTAGGAGAAAACATCTGTATCAAGAAATCAAGAAGACAAATGTGAGATTTCAAGAACGGTAAACAGCACCGTAAAATCCAAACCCGAGAAAAATTTAGATTCATTATAATACACGAAGCTCGTCAAAGGTTATATTTGTTAGATTGTGTCTCGAATATATTTACTTTCTAGATATGTGTTATAATGATAAAGGCATCCCGACCATCAATGCTTCAGCAAGTCCTTCAGCGGTAGCAATGTCGTTGAAACCGCCACCAGCAAATTGTATTGAAGATAGCCATTGGATAAACATATCAACGTTTTTTGTCCAACCACTCCGTTGTACTAGACAGGCTAAGAAAGAAACAATAAAACCCGACATACGAAACAAGTGTCTGAAAATTGAATGATCAACAAAAGAAAGCTATAAAAAGCGTATGCGTAATGATATAAAAACGATGAAGCGGAAAAGATTACCACAATAGGAACCGTGAGAATTGAAAGTGACGAGCGATAGCTCAACGTTAGAAGCAGGAACTCTCTGTAATATCGGCAAAATAAACTTATAAATTGTCATCAATGAACACCTCCAAGATGTAAAGCTCTCTAAATTAGAACGTTGAGACGATTTGATGCCAATCACTGATTACGAAAGTCATATATGGTACGGTACCTGTCCGTTCTCCAGGCCGCAGAAAGACCTGCATCAAATGCATAGAGTCCCGAATAAATAATGGGAACATACTTTTGAGTTTTGTCACACAAGAACTTCCAGATCCAACTAGTTTATAAATCCAATATAGATACCATTTAATGAGGTCTAACATTTTACAGGATATTGACACAATAAGGGTTGTACAAACTGAACAAAACCATTTACAATGAACACGCTAAGGGCTTGACCGATGGAAACACAGCGTTTTTGTCATGCGTTTTGTTTCATTTTGTCTGGATGGTGGAATCGTAGCGTTTGCGGGCGACTGCGACTAGAAGCGGATGGTAGAAAACTGTTACGATTGCGTTTTGAACAAAATTACCAAAATAGACAATTATTAAAAAAATAATTTATTTAAATTCTTTTGTTTAGTGATACTTTTTAATTATGATTTTCAAATATTTGAAATAAATTTAAAATTAAAATATTATAAAAATATTTAAATATACAATACATATACATATATACGTATATATATATTTACGATTAATATAAATTATAACAGAAAGAAAGAATTAGATAAGGGAAAGACACAAGGGTATTTTGATAATTTTATTCAAAACACACCAAAACGCAAACATAACGCAACATAATTTCAGATTTTTAAATCTACGTTTCAAAGCGTTTTCGGGCGACTGCAACTCCATCAATCGGTTTTAATGTCGCCCGAAGTCACCGGAAAACGCAGTCGCACGTGTTTGCATTTCACTACGACTCCACCAGTCAAGGCCTAAATGATGTAAAGGTTGGGGGAAAGATAAAAGGAAAATATAGTCATAACAATCCCCACCAAGTAAACGTTTTCAGAAGGAACTCATCTCTGCGGACAACGAGCTACTCCATATCGATACTAATCTAACCTAATTTCAGGGCCTCTCAAGGTTAGGGATAACACCTTTAAGGAGAACACACTAATATGGAACACACTGATTCATATCCAAATGCGGTTTAAGATCAAACTTTGTTAAATATGAGTTTGGATTTAACTAATCTCAAAAGTTAGCTCTAGAGTTTAGGATTGTCCAGTACCATATATACGGGTCCAAAATTTATGTACTCGTCATGTGGAATAACTTGTCATAACACTCCCCTCCCCCCTCACGTCCAAGCTCGATCCTATAGCGTATACATCGCAATCAGGGGCCCAACATCGATATATTCAAGATCAAACTTTGTCAAATATAGATTTAACTAATCTCAAAAACTAGTTCTAGAGTTTAGGATTGTCCACTATCATATATACGAGTCCAAAGTTTAATGTCCTCGCCGACATAGGACAACTTATCATAATACTCCCCCTCCCCTCACGCCAAGTCTTGATCCTAGAGCGTGGACATCACAATCGGGGGCCCAATATCGATATATTCAAATCGGGACGAAGCTCTTATACCATGTCAAATATGGGTTTGGACCTAACTAATCTCAAAAGCTAGCTCTAGAATTTAGGATTATCCAGTACCATATATACGAATCCAAAGTTTATGTCTTCGTCGATGTGGGACAACTTATCACAACAATCCCCTCACGCTCAGGCTCGATCCTGGAGCGTGGACATCGCAATCGGGGCCCAACATCGGTATATTCAAATCGGGACGAAGCTCTGATACCATGTCAAATATGGGTTTGGACCTAACTAATCTTCAAAATCTAGCTCTAGAATTTGGACAACTTGTCCAGTACCATATATATGAGTCCAAATTTCATATTTTCGCCGACGTGGGACAACTTACGTAACAAACTTCCACAATATCAGGATACCACAATATCAAGATACAGTAACATACCAGAAGCACATAAAGGAATCCATCTCCAACGACCACAAGTAATGAGATTTCATTACCCGAACGCGCGGGTTCGAGTAATTTTTCACGGGTTCAGGACGGATTTCGGGTCGGGACGTATTCTCCGGCTAATTTGCCCACCCCTACCCATGGCCTTATAAGGCACCACTTAGTCCTATTTCTAAGCAACGTGGGATCCTAACAACACGCATTTCCACAATGATTCATATCCAAATGTGGTTTAAGATCAAACTTCCACACTATCAGGATATAGTGACATATCAGAAGCACATCAAGGAATCCATCTCCAACAATCACAGATGCCCCATTCGATGAACCGAGAGTAAATCAATCGAACTAATTCGACCTCGTTGTCCCCATGAACAACAGAATACTAAATCTTAAGAGCATAAACTCTTCAAATTGAGAAACCCTAAACCACAATTCCAGCTCTAGACAACGAAATCAAAATTCAGGAAATGGAAGGAGAAGGAAGAAGAACCTGATAGTCTTCTCGAGATAATCGGAGACGATTGTCTTCCAATACGGACCCAATGCAGCAGTACCTTCAACGACGATGATCAGCTGTTTTTCCGCCATTGTCGGTGATTGTAACTTCGACAGCTTGATACAAAAAGACTAGAAGGATGACACCAATTTCAGAGCCATCGCTCTAAGTCTTCCCATGGAGTTGAAATTTTCCAGGAAAATTCAGAAGAACTTTCTCGGGAAAATGATCATTGAATCGTTTTCCTAAAGTTTCCTTCTTCTCCGTCTGAAGGACAAAGAAAAGGGCAAACTTTAATTTCGGTGGCGCTTGTTGGGGTCTTGGTTTGGCTTATTTTTTTTAGGGGTAAACCCAAATAAAACCCTCAAAAATACATTTTAATAAAAAAAAACCCTATACTTTCAACACTTCAAAAAAAACCATAAACTTTAAATTTTAAACAAAAAAAAACATTTAACAGAAATCAAATAAACAGACGTTTTCTTTTTCTTCCATTTTTTTCCATTGCTTTCCTTCTCTTCACAGTGGCTATCGACCATGTTTGAGGCTGTCGCCGAAGCACCGCCCGGAGCATCGCCGAAGCCTAGCCGAAGAAATCGCGAAACCGGCCGGAAGAAATCGAGAATCCGAGCCTTTGTTTTTAATACTAAAATCTAATATTTTTGTATATTATACACAAAATAAATAAAATATTATTGAAAACCAAAAATTGATGGTTGATTACGTCTGTGTATAAATTGATGGTTGGAAAATGTTGTGATGGTCTCAAGGCCTATACAACCACTATTGATGGCAAGGGAATTGAGGATTTCCTCTATCAATGTGTCTAAGAGGTGAGATTTAAAAAGTTATAATTATGGACATTGTAGTTCTATTTATGCAATGCTACTTGGTGTGATTGATTTATATTTTATACCAGTATGGCACACATTGAAATTAAATCAGTAGAAGTTGCTCTTTTCATGTATGGTACACATAGAAATCATTAGAATTTGCTTTGATTATTTTCTTTTCTTATGAATTTGGTGAGTTGTTTAGGACTTTTGATTCAAAGTGAACCCGAAAACAACTTTTTTGCCTCTGGTATGTTTAGTTTCTCTTTTAACCTTCGTTTCATTGATAAATTTGTTGCTTTACTTTGATAGTTTATCCCATACTAGGAAACTTTGTGATTTATTTAATCATTGGAAACACTTAAATTTTACTAAAAATGGATGGTTGAAGGAGTTGAGACCATGGCCTCAAGTTTGGTAAATAATAATAATTACTCATTCAGTGATTGATGCCATTATAGGCTGAGAAAATCGATTTCTTGACAACTCGAACTTCATCGACATGTGAAGAACACATGTGAATATCATCCTTGAAGTTTTACCAGCTATGGAGAAAGTGAGTGAAGGCGAAACGGTGTAGAAAAACGGGATTTCCTTCTTGCTCAACGAAATTGTATATATAATGTTAAAGATTAAAAAACCGTTGCAATAAAATGGTTGTAGGTTTGAAAACCAATCCAGAAACATGTTTTGAACATGGCTTTTGAAATTTTATATCAGACTATGTTGTGCCGCTCATCATGTATTTGTGTGTGCCGAAGTTTCGCTATTTACTAAGAATATAACGATTTGTGGTTGGATCGGTCGGTTCACATGGATTTTTTATTTTACCATTTTATCATCGCATATCATTGTGGATTTAATTTCTTAACTATGGGAAGTAAAGCTCATTAAGCGAGCTTAAAGAATAACTAAGCATCCTAATGAATAAGTTGGGTCAAAATGTTACAAAACAAGTCCAAAGGTCTAGAAAGGGTTTAGTATGATCCAAATGGAGTGTCTTTAGAATGTGGGGTTTATATAATTATCATCACATAGATTTACAATACATTTCTTATCATATAATCCACGTATTAATCTAAAATACTGTTAGTTTTGAGAAAATCAATTAAGTCGACATGTTCCAATAAAGAACGTCCAATACACATTGTGGATCACCAAGTGAAACAGTTGAGACGTAGACAAATCCCGATAATAAAGGTTGTGTAGGAACATCATGGCGTCGAAGGAGCAACGTGGGAATTAGAGGATGATATGAGACATGGTATCCTGAGTTGTTTAAATGAGGTTTATGGTTCCTCCATTCATTGAATAAAAATGATGCTGTAAGAATCAGATATATAGAATTCGAGGACAAATTCTTTTATAGTGGGGGAGAATTGTAAGGCCCGTACGGCCCATTAGGTGAGTCGGTGGGAAGGCATATATATATATATATGTTTTAATTAAATTAGGGTTAAGAAAGAAATAAGGCAGCCGTGCATTTCAAACGAGAAAAGAAAAAAAAGGAAAAAAAGGGAAGAAGAGAAAAGAGGGAGGAATAGGAAATTGGAGAAGATTTTCATCGCATTCTTCGTGGGTGGATTTTAATCGCGAGTGTGGTAAATCTCTAAGTAATTCGTTGTGATTATTCACTTAATTCGATATTTATATCATGGAAATTTATGGAATTGAATGGATCTATGATAGGAAAAATTGGTCGGTATTGTTGCTAGCGATATTAGCCAGAATCGTCAAATCGTCGGGAAGCTAAGGTGATGATTTTCTCCATCGTAATTTCGGAAATCGTCGGGAAGCTAAGGTCATGATTTTCTAATCCTCGGGAACCTAAGGTGATGATTTTCTTCAACCTTAATTTCGGATTTGTGATCGATTTATGGAAGAGATTATATTTTTAAAATGAGGCATGATCACGATAGAATTTATAGGATCATAATGGGAAAATGAGACGTTACAAGTGCAATTGGGTTAAAACCCTAAATTTGTCGTAGGAGAATTTATGATAAGTATATGAGTTGTATAAATGACTAGAGATGATCTAGAGAACTGAAGTGCGACCAAGTGTTGGGGTCGGAGAACGTCGATATTTGGGTTCGGTGCTTAAACCAAGTGAATATCTTGTTAGTGTGCTCGATCGGGTGGTTTCACACTCGAAACTTCGGAAGAAGGCGTGTGCGAGCGCGTTGGTGAGAGTTGTCACGTGAGGAGTATCGGGTCGATGACGTTAGTATTGCGATACTTGGATCTCGGCTGACGTCATACCGTGTTGGGGTTGTGGTAACCTTTCGAGCGACGGAGCTGTATGATACTGATAGCTGGGGTACGTTGTGACCTTGCGAGATTTTCAGTGTGGTGTACTGATAGTTGGGGTACGTTGTGACCTTGCGAGATTTTCAGTGTGTACTGATAGCTGGGGTACGTTGTGACCTTGCGAGATTTTCAGTATGCTAGGGTCTTTTGGACTTCGCGAGCATATGCCTGAGCTAGAGTCATGTGGACTCTGTGCGTTATGATCGAACTAGAGTCATGTGGACTTCTTGAAATCATTGAGATGTTGGTTTGGGTCCTCGGCGGGTCTCCCTCTAAACGCCGCGTTACCGAGCATTTGAATGAATGCCGGTTGTAGCTCTACGCGAGCGTTTCTCCTTGCAATGCACGATAAGAGCTGCGTGTGTCTAGGGACCGTGTATGATCCATAGGTCAGTGCCGGTTGCACTTGCTGCACGTTTGGAACGTTCATATCTCGACGTTCAGCCATTAGCTCTTCGTCACTCTTATCTACAAATGGTGGTTCGATTACTTCCTCGGTTTGGAAGTCCAAGTGTACTTGCGTGTTATCAACCGAATTGCTTGCACTAGCTCTCGTTTCTTTCCTTATCTTTCTGAGCGTTTTATCAATGTCGGGGTCGAAAACTAGATCCGCACTTCCGGTATTTCTCATGCACAAGTTAGCTGCACAAGAAAAAGAAGATAAACACAAA
>CM071876.1:728437-777878 GCA_036759665.1 Gynandropsis gynandra
GACTTCGTTACAACATGGCAATACTCTCTAACCCATGGCAATGGATCTACTCAGACATGAATACAGCAAAGGAAACACAAGAGAATACTAAATTCGACATAGATAGAGAATGAGATGACTCCCTATTCATAAACCGATGTCTTCAATAGATCCTCCTTGCTCCCGATTCGTTGTTCCGTCTTTTCTTCCTTCTTCAATCTGCCCTCATGTCTCTGAATGTTCTCTGATCCAATCTGGTTCTAAAAACCCCCTTTTCAGATCTGATTTCCCCTTAATTTGGCCGTTCCAAAACTTAGGAATTAGTTGAGGAATTCAAGGGCCCGAGCGGGCATAGCCTCTACCCGCTCGTGCAGGCCACTTGCCCGACCGTGTGCCCTCCTTTTAGCCCGAGCGGGCACCATGCCCGATCGTGTGATTCTTGAGCCCGAGTCGTGCAAACCTACAGTGATTTTTTGGCATCAATTAGCCCGAGCGGGTACTCCAATTCCACCCAAGCGGGCACTCCATCTTGGTCGTGTTCCTTGAGCGCCCGAGTCGTGCAAAGCTACGGGGGTAATTGGCAGCAATTAGCCCGATCGTGTACACTTCCAATGCCCGAGCGGGCATGTCTTGAAATGTTGTTTCCGCTCCTTTCGCTCGGTGTTTGAGTGTTCACTTTCAGTCCATGGCCTTGCACAAGTTGAACCTTGTCATTCAACTACGTTTTCAGGGTTAAATCGCCACAATCTCTCGTGTTTCTCCTCATGTCTTCGTTTCCTACACAAAACACGAAATGTATATGAAGTCCTCGAATAAACTCGGTAAATGAGTGAAATATAAGTAATCTACTCAAAACTATACCTAAGAATCACGTAAAAACTACAACGGATTACGTGTTATCAATATCAAATCTAATAAAATATTCAATTTAATAAATTATATACAACATGCAAGATGAACATATTTTAATGACCATAAATCCGCGCATAGCGCGGGTATCACCTAGTAATCAACAATAAAGATATAAAAATCATTATCACTCTAAATAATTTAGATTAATAATATTGATTATATTAAATGGCGTCATAAATAATGAGTAACTAATATTTCACAAGTTGAAATAAACACAACGAATAATATATAATTCTAATAAATTTATTTGTGGTTTAAAAAGAACTATTAACTAAAAATTTAACAAATCATTCCAAAATATAACTCTCTATTTTATTTATCCAATTGTTTTTCGTATTTATAGACGAATATCCGCTGGCACAAATACAAAAACAAATATTAGAAATGAGATATTCGACAAATACAAATACAAATAATAGACTCAATTATCCAAATTATTCGTATCCGTAAGTACTAATTAATTAATATACATATACATATATAACAAAATTGATTTTAATGATCAAAGTGGAAATAAAAAACATTATTACTCTTATTTAAACACTTATTACATAAATATATAGATAAATATGCAATATATTTTATGATTGGAATACTAAAATATCAAATACTTTAAAAACTAATATTGTCGAAGATTTAAGTTACATTCAAGAATGGTTCTAATCCAAAAGAGTTGGATAATGTTATAGAGACATTACAATATATGAAAAAACATAACTCATTGAATATATAACTTTTTTGCTGGTTTTATTTTAGTGTATAACCTAACAATTTGTTTCATTGTTTTAGATGAATTGACGATATTGGTAGAATAATCGACGAAACTAAATTTAAATGACTGATGTTGAGATGATTGTGAAGATTTGGTATTTTATTTTATTTATATCATATATCTTTGCATCTTTGTGTGATTTGAATTTTAGTTTTATATTATATTTGACGATTATTGATTTTTTTTATTAAAAGTCTTTTACATATTTTTAAATTAAAAATTTAGGTTTGTATACAGATATCCGTATACCCAACGAATATTTAACAAATATCTATATTTATAAATATCTGAATTTACAAATACAAATATAAATAATCAGATATTCACAAATATTCGTTATTTATCCAACTCTAATTTTTTTTTATCCCTTACAAAATTTTCAATAGTTCATTTATTTATTTTTTATGAAACAAAATCGTAAGGACACGCGCGAAGTAAAGGCGCGTAAGAAATAGGCGAGAGGGGGTGGCTCTTCGAGAGCGTGAAGGGTAAAATAGAGGGAAGAAGAACAAAAGGACTTCCGTGTTGGAAGGTGTGAATCTCAAGCTTCCAAAAGATTCTTTTCTCCTTTTGTTATATTAAAATTTTATTTATTTTTTATGTTTTGTTTATATATTACATATTTATATATATATATATATATGTATTATTGTGATTCTTCTTCCCCTCTCCCAAGGAATATTCCACCACTAAGATGGGAACATATAGCTTTCCATTTCATTTCCTAATCACGCCCCATTAGTCCCTTAATTAACCATAATGATATAATATTTAGCTTGACACATTTTATATTAAATCGCCGGATTTTATATTAATTTTTTTATTTCACGATAGTTTAACAAAAAGGTTAAATTATAGATAAATTATTTGTTCACAAATAAATTATTAACCTTATAATTATTTGATAAAAAACCGTGTTTTTTTCAAAAATTGTCAAAATCAATACAAAAAATATATAAGAATTTTTTTTAAAAAAAGATTGTATTTTTCTAATAAGGCATAATATATTATTATAATATTTTAAATTGAATTAGCGTAGTTTTTACAATTTTTTTATTAAAGTGATTAATTTTTTTATCAAAATGAAAGCTTGATTTTTCCCGGGAAAGGGAAGAAGTCAAGTTAATCGTTTTAAATTATTGATAACCAAATCCACTTTGATGTAATTTTACAATAAATTAAATATAAATTATATATTTTTGTATTGATTTTGACAAATTTTGTTAAATATTCATTTATTGTTATATATTTATATATTTTCGTTAAATAATAAAATTGGGGTTTTTTTTTACACACTAAAGATATATTTGAGTAATAAATGAGTCTTCGATCTTATCTGAACACGCTTTGGAAAGATGCTGACGTCATTGACAGCACACGAATTGGTGCGACCGATTGATTACCCGAATCTCTGCCTCGAATATTCAAAGAAACATAACATCCCACTAAAATTACCGTTTTACCCCTCTCTGTTTTCCATTTTTTTTAAAAAAAAAAAACTTCTTTTCCTTTTTTTTTCGTTTCATTAGAATAAACGAAGAAACCCATGAGAATCACCTTTGTAATGATCGAAAAAGATTATGATACATCACATTTTTTTAAAATTATTTGAAATTGAATACGTTTAAATGTGAAAATTGTTTAGAAAGACAACCGTAGAAATATTCACTTTAATAATATAATAATTAGTTGAATCAAATTTATTAAATACTGTGAACTAATTATTACCATTTTACCGTATCAGTAAAAAAAAATTGATCTTAATATTTATAATTACAGAAAACATAAAGAGATTCGTTTACTACGCGACGACCCGACCTCGAATTTCCTTCTTATATCTTAAACACAAACCCTTATTTCTTTCTCTCTCTACAAATCTTCCAATTTTTTTTCTTTTTTTTTCTTTTTTTTCCTTTCAGAAACAAGTTTATTCTCTTTTCTGATTCTATTTAGATCCTTTATTCTTCTTCTTCGTCATCTCTCTCTCTCAATCTCTCTCTATCTATATGATCTGTAGTACCCAGAAGAATCGCCATTGGAAGGGTCGTTTGATCTTTAAAGATTTCATAATGATTAATAACATTGAAAAGGATTACTCCCAGAAAATGCAAAGATGCCATGAATACGTTGAAGCTCTTGAAGAAGAACGAAAGAAGATTCAAGTCTTCCAACGTGAACTTCCTTTGTGTTTAGAACTCGTAATCCAAGGTAAATATATACATACATACATACATATATATATATATATATATGTATATATCTGTGTGTATATGTGTCAGCGATTGATATATATGTGTATGTGTATATATGTATATGTATATGTGTATGTGTCTGTGTGTATATGTGTCAGCGATTGATACCTATATATGTGTATATATCTGTGTGTATATGTGTCAGCGATTGATACATATATATGTATATGTATATGTATATGTGTATATATGTATATGTGTATGTGTATATATGTATATGTATATGTGTATGTGTGTGTGTGTGTCGATTTTCATGGTGTTTTGAAAATGGTGTCTTCAGCGATTGATGCATGTCGGAGGGAGTTATCGGAAAACGTCGTGAATGGCCAATCTGAATGTTCTGAGCAGACAACAAGTGAATGCGGCGGTCATGTGTTTGAGGAATTTATACCGATCAAACGGAGTTTGTCGGAGGAGGAAGACGATGAATCCGATCAGAATAATGGGATTAATTCAGATAAGAAGAAATCAGATTGGCTTAGATCTGTTCAATTATGGAATCAATCTTCAGATCCATTACCAAAAGAGGTAAACATTTACAATTAGGGTTGGGCAATCTAGGGTTCGGAACGATTATTTTGGTTTCAGTTCGGATTCGGGTTATTCGGTTTTAAAAATTTGAACCCAAAAAACCCATTTGATTTTTGAGACGGTTTTTTTAGGTTTTGGCCCGGATTCGGGGATTTCGGTCTGGATTTGTATTGTTCGAGTTTCGAAACATTGATTTCAAAAAATCCGGATTGTATTTGGTTTATTTAGATATTTAGGGTTTTTCGAATTTTTTGGTTATTAAAAAATGATTAATTCGAATTTTAAACGGGTAAAATGGTTCTTAAACAGTTTTTAAACGGGTTTTAAACATGTTTTAAACGTGTAAGTGAAAGGGAGAAAGAGTTGTGTCACGATTCACGTCGATCAGGGATTGTTTAAATTTTTTTTTCGGTTTGTTCGGATTCCACGGTTATTCCGAATTCGAATCCGTACCGAACCAAATCCATTTGAAATTTTTTATATTGAATTCATATGAATTTTTTTTGTTCAAATTCTACGGGTTAAATCAATTCCGAATCGATCGGAAACCATTTAAATTTTTTTATATTAAACCCATATAAATTTTCTATAAAAAACTATTATAGATTGAATTATCCGAATTGGATCGATTTAGATAACCCGAAATACCTAACCCTATTTACCACATTGAATAATAGTAATTAGGTCTTGCGAGTGACAAATCCTAATTATTTACAACGCAGGATCAGGCGTCTAAAACGACGACGTTTGTAGATGTGAAGCGGAACGGCGGTGCGTTTCAGCCATTTCAGAAGGAAAAAGCCGTGCCGAAGAGTAATCAACAAACGGTGGCTCCGGCTTCGGCTCCGGCTCCGGCTCCGGCTCCGACGGCGTCGAGTTCAACGGCGGAAACTGGCAGTGGAAAACGGGAAGAAGAGAAAGTTGAAACACAACAAACGCAGAGGAAGCAACGTCGCTGTTGGTCGCCGGAGTTACACCGGCGGTTCCTTAACGCACTTCAACAGCTCGGTGGATCACATGGTAAGTGGGTTTAGATTAAAATCCATTAATATTTTACCATATTTGATTAACAGTTAATTCACTTTTTCGAATTTGGTAAAAAAAAAATCTGCAGTTGCTACTCCGAAGCAGATTAGAGAGTTAATGAAGGTTGATGGTTTAACTAATGACGAAGTTAAAAGCCATTTACAGGTCAGTAATTATTTACTAATCATGATCATAAACATGCCAAAATTGACTTATTAGGTCTATTCATTTCGAATTTTTAGTTCGGATATAATAAATACAGAATACTCGAATTTTAAAAACAATAACCAAACTATAATTAATTTAAATCTTGTTAGATTTAGTTTAATGGCATAACGTTTGAATTTGATTATATCAATAAAATATTATAATCAAAATAAAATTCAAACTCTATTTTATTCGATTATTTCGAATTTAATAATTATATCTAAAATTACAAATAAAAGATAATAATATGAATATTTCAAATAATTTATATATTTTATAAAAATATAATATAATATATTATTTAAATTTGATATTTAATTTTAATTATTAATTATATTTGATAAAAATTTTGTTTCTCCTTTCTCGTTAGTCTTCCTTCAATTCTTAAATTTTATATCCGATTGATTATTTTATCTATATCCGAATTGAACCGAAATACTATATTTGGATTCGATTTGATTTAATTTTATATATCCATAGTTTTTATCTATTAAAAAAATGATAATTCAATTGCAGAATAGGTAAAAGTCTCATCATTTACTCTTTTGTTTATAGAAATTTAGACTTCACACTCGAAGGCCAACTACACCGGCGACTCACGGTGGTGGAAACTCGCAGCAGCCGCAGTTTGTGGTGGTCGGAGGAATCTGGGTACCACCTCCACCGCCACCACCAACGGCGGATGAGGCCAACGGAGCTTACACTTCCATGCCGTCGCCGAAGTTATCGGAAGATAGAAGAAGCGGTGGCTGCAACTCGCCGTCGACATCTTCCTCTACACACACCAATACAACCTCGTCGCCTGTATCATAGTCTCAATTATAGTTTAATTAAAATAAAAGTTTTTATTTTTATTTTTTTTTGTTATTGTTGTAACCAAAAGAAGAGTCGGTTTAGGTTGAAATTTTTGAATAAAATTATAAAATGTATAACCGATATGAGTAGACTTTTGATATATTTTTGGGAATTTTGTATTATTTTAATTTTGGTCTGTGGAATTTAGACATATTCTTTGTTTTTTTTTGTATTTATTTATTCGACATAAATTCGTTTTTGAAATAGGAAAATGTATACCTTTCTTCGTGTGGGCAATGGAAATTTTCTCCATGTTGGGCAAAATTAATATTCGGCAAAATTTTTATTAGAAAAAAAATATATAAAGATAGAATCTCTTTCCGTGTGAAAGTCAGAATATCCCTACCTCTTTTACTTTTTATTTATATATATATATATATTTTATCAAAACAATTACATAAAAGTTTTTTTAAATAATTGATCACAATTAATCAACTATGCTAATCACGATAAATTACGGAAAACGTCCATAAACGAATCGGAACATGTTTTTAATTTTCATGCATCTATTTCAATATAAATTATATATGACTTCAGATCTATTTAAAATTATTTTAAAATTGAATTTTGAGTATATTTGTTATGATATTAAAATTTAATTCATTTTAATTTAAATATTTTTGTTTTGAATATTCAATTATGATATATATAAGATCGAATTTATATGTGAAATATTTTTTATGTTGTCAAATATTGAATTTAAGATAAATATAATTTTATATATTATTTTGAACCATTAAATATAAGATTTTAAATTTTTAATGGATATTTGGTTCACTTTAAAATTACGATGTTTTGACATTATAGGAGATTTAAGTTCACAAATTATATATATATATATATATATTAATATTAGGCCGAAGTCATTTAATAATCGTACGGCTTCACTAACCCTTATGGTACGCTTGTGGAAGAAAGTCACGTACAACGTGGCATGGTCTAAATCATGACCAATCAATGCCTTGCATGGCGGTGATATTATTTTTTGTTCAATAAATTATTTATTTGGCCGCCTAATAAAATATAATAATAATATTTTCTCATTACAAATAATATTATATATTCATATTAGAAATACCGGTCAAAATGTAAAAATGTATATTTCTATTTTTTTTTGAATAATCTGATATAAAAGAAATATTCCTTCTTTTTAATGCATTAATGAGATTGCGGACCCCACGATCGAATATTCGGGATTTTAAATATAATAGATCTTTTTGTATTATTAGTTTAAAATTTATAATGTTATTATTAAGTTTTTTTTATCAAAGATTATTTATTTCTTCTTAAAATAAAAGATTTAAATATTGGAAATTTTTTTATATATTACATTTATTACTTCAATTAATATTTTTAATTAACAATTACAGTTTTATTGTAATACATTTTAAAAATAAGAAATTTAATAAAATATTCAATTTTAAATTTTAAAAACCATAAAATAATTATAAAAATGTATATTTCTTTTTCTTGAATAATTTGATTTCAGATGTTAGAATTTTGAATTTTTATAAAAGAAATATTCCTTTTTAATGTATTAATAGATTGTCGCGACCGAATATTCGGGATTTTAATTAAAATAGATATTCTTTTATATTATTAGTTTAAAATTCATAATGTTATTATTAAGTTTTTTATCAAAATATTATTAATAAATATTCTCTTTAAAATAAAATATTCAAATATTTGAAATTTTTTATATATAACATGTAATACTTCAGTTGATATTTTTAAATTTAATGATAACAGTTTTGTTGTAATATATTTTAAAATAAGAAATTTAATAAAATATTCAATTTTAAAATTTAAATTTAAAAATCATAAAACAATTATATAAAAAAACGAGTATGATTTATCATTTCAGTATTCCAAGTATATTCTTTTTATTTTATATTTATTTTTTAACTTATCATATTTTTAGATAAATGAAATACCGTGGAAAGTTTGTTTGTTATCATCTCTTCCGCCGAAATAAATTATTGTTTGGTCCGTATATTTCATGTTTGTTTTTAACACTTAAAAAATATTTTATACTAATTATATCCTGTAAAAAGATATCAAATTCGAACACATAATGATCCAATTTTAATGTTATGTAGAAGTTTTAATTGCTTTTATATAAAAGGAAAAAATAGAAACTATTTAGATTAAAGTGAAAATATTTATTTGGTAACTAAAGGTTTAAAATAAAATTAAGACAGTAATCCATGAATTAGGGGTTCGAAATATGTGAATTTGAATTAATAAAGTAATTTAACAAATGTGACCTTTGGGTTGTCTTAAAAGCCAAGTGGCTTTTCCTTTACATTGAAAACAGCTAATGCTAATTAATTATCATCCAAAAAAATCTATATATATATATATATATATAATAAATACTAAATAAAGTCTCTTCTTGGTTTATTTGATAACGGGAATATCTAGAGGAATTATCTGACTTCCCATTAAACTACTACTAACAATAATAATAATAACAATAAACATAAATAAATGACATATTCTCAACAAAATATTTGAAATATTCGTCTTTACTTCGTATTCGATTTATATTCGAATCGAAATTTTGAATATCCGCTTACACAAATACAAATATAAATATTAGAAATTATATATTCGACAAATATAAATATAAATACAAATAATATATTCAATTATCTGAATTATTCGTATTCGTACTAAATAAAAAATTTAGTTAATATATAGATACATATATAATAAAATTGATTTTAATGATCAAATTGGAAATAAAAAACATTGCTACTCTTATTTAAACATTTGTTATATAAATATATAGATAAATATGCAATATATTTTTTATTGGATTACTAAAATATCAAATACTTCAAAATAACTAATATTATTGAAGATTTAATTTACTATCAAGATTGGTTCTAATCCAAATGAGTTGGATAATGTTATAGAGATATTACATATAAAAAAAAGAACTCATTAAATATACAATTTCTTTTAGTTTTATTTGAGTGTATAATCTAACATTTGTTTTATTGTTTTCGATGAATTGAATATATTCGTATAATAATCAACGAACCTAAATTTAAATTACTGATGTCGAGATGATTGTGAAGATTGATACTTTGTTTAATTTATATTATTTATCTTTGCATCTTAGTGCGATTTGAATTTTAGTTTTAGATTATATTTGATGATTATTGGTTTTTTTATTGAGATTCTTTTATATATATATATTTTACGTTAAAAAATTTAGATTCGTATACGTATATCCGACAAATATCCGTATTTACAAATATTCGAATTTACAAATACAAATACAAATATTAAATTTAGATATTCGTCGCGAATATAAATATAAATACAAATAATCAGATGTTCATAAATATTAGTTATTTACTTTGCTCCTACATATTTTTAGTTAATTTTGATAATTTAAAACTTAATTATTGTGTAATATGCATTAGAACATCTATGGTCTGGCAAATCTGCGACTTTCAGTTGCATTCCAATTGTTTTCTTCACTATTTCTATGATCATAAAATCTTTGTGCTCATTTCAATATCTTCACATTTAATAATTCTTTTATAATAATATTAGAAAATTCAAAATCTAACTCGTTTTGTAGACGAATTTAAAATTCATATATTTTAAATGATTCTATATTGTAACTTGTAACAAAATCGGTCCACATATTTTACTGATCGATTTTATCTAAAGAATTTAATTTACTTTTTTAAATATCCTAGAGGCCACTTATCTTTTTTATTTTTCATTCTTTTTAATGTTTTTTTTTCTAGTTTCATACATGTTTTTATCTTTTTCTTTTTTTTTTCATTCTATTTTTTTTACATCATCGTTTTTCCGTCTCATTCTTCATCATTGTCTCTTTCTCCATTTTTGTTTTTTTCTACCATAAATTATTTTCATTATCTTCTTTTTTTCATATTTTATTATCGTCGTCATCGTATTCTTTCTCGTTATTGTCTTATTCATTGTCATTTCTCATCGTTGTCTTATTTTTCTTCCTTCATCACACAACTTATAAAAAAAAATTTTAATTTTATGATTAGATTTTTTTTTGTATTTTATAATAAAATTTAAATTTATAGACCATAATTCACTTAAAACCCACTGAATTGGACTACATGCCTAAGAATTTAGGCCATTCAATATTTTGGATAGGATTGACTTACCTCATTATTAGATCATGACAAACTCATGTGAACTCGTTTGACATCCATAGATAAAATATATTCTTAATACATAATCAATTTTGAGGTTATTTTATATAGAATAGACTTAATTATTGATTTTTTTAAAAATATATGGATTTACTTTGGTTTTAAATAATTTTTTGTATTGAATTTTACATGCAATCATCAATGATATTCATTTTAGTTTTCTCATTTATTTTTCAACGTTCATCTTTTGTTAATCTTCATATTCAAAATAATATGGTTTCAATTTTTTTGGTTCATTCTTTTATTTTAACCCTCCATTAGATTTACAATCATCATTTTAATCGTGGTCTATTTCTTCTCAAACCTCCATAATTTAACATTGTCTTACTTTTATCTTCAATATGTGTGATTTCTTTCTTTTTTTTAAATCATTTTTATGAGATTTCTAAAAACGATTATGTTTTAACCAATTATAAATATTACGTATTGTTTATTAATCTCTAATATGTTATTTTATTTTTTCAAAATTTCATTTTTCTTTCTAGTTTTCAAATTTTATTCTCACCTTATATTTAAATATCATTGTTATTTAAATTTAATATTTCATCACAATTTTGTTTATCTCATCGATATTTTTTGTTTGATTATCTTTTTATCTATTTTAATCATAAATATTATATCAAATTTCAGATTCATATTTGATTTTTTCAGTTGATGTGATTATTCTTTTATTGTGAACAATTTTCTATCTATTGGTGATGTTGATGTAATTAATGTTCATTGGTTTTATAGTATTTTGATGTATTTGATTCATGTTGATATAATGGAATTCCATAATATTTTAAATGAGCTATATTCAAATATGTAGATGTATTTTCATTTGAAATAACCTTATTTGTATTAAATTCATACACAATTCTCTTCTTTCTTATTATTTTTTTCGAATTTTATTTGTTTTTTAATACTAGACATATATTATACTAATTGATACTTGTAAAAAGTATTTGTATCTTAACTTTAATTTGGAAAAATCGAAACCAATTAATAATATTTCAATGGATATATCTAAAAATAATCAATTGATGTAAAACATAAAATGTAATAATTCAATTAAGTTATTAATCAAATAAATAATATTGTTCAAATTTTCAATTATAATTTTTATTATTATAAATAAATTAAATTAGATAGCTTTAAACTTGATTATTAGTTATTTATTATTGGAAAAACAATCTATTCCCTCTTGAACTTTACCGCTTTAATCCTATTCCTCTATGAACATTCCTACTCATCCTATTCCCCCTAGACTATACTTATTCATCATATTCCTCCCTCAACTTTAAAAATTCATCTTATTTCCCCCTCCGTTAACTTTCTGTTAATTTTTCTGTTAAATATTTTTAAAACAGCCTATTCCCCCCCCAAACTATATGATTTGCAGCCTATTCCCCCCCCGAACTCTATGAATTTCAGCATATTTCCCCCCGAACTATATGAATTCCATCCTATTTAAATTCTAACAAT
Source organism: Gynandropsis gynandra (assembly GCA_036759665.1). Lineage (NCBI taxonomy): Eukaryota > Viridiplantae > Streptophyta > Magnoliopsida > Brassicales > Cleomaceae > Gynandropsis > Gynandropsis gynandra. The sequence goes on from CM071876.1 coordinate 740,650, forward strand.
TACAAAAAATTCTATATGATTTCTCTAATAGTAATATAATTTTAACATAACCATATTTCACCCAATTTTTACTCGATTTAACCGAATTTTCACTCTATTTCCCTCAAATTTAATACGTTTTCACCCAATTTTTACCCAATTTCACCTAATTTTTATTCGATTTCACCGAATTTCAACCCTATTTAACTGAATTTTCACTCTATTTCACTCAAATTTAACACGATTCACAAAATTTTGACCCAGTTTCACCCAAATTTTACTCGATTTCACCAAATTTCAAGCCGTTTTAACCGAATTTTAACTTTATTTCATTCATATTTAATCCGATTTCACCCAATTTCACCAAAATTTAACTCGATTTCACCTAGATTTTACTCGATTTCACCAAATTTCAACCCGATTTAACCGAATTTTAACTCTATTTCACCGAATTTCAATCCGATTTAACCGAATTTTAACTCTATTTCACCGAATTTCAACCCTATTTAACCGAATTTTACTCGATTTCACCGTATTTCAACCCGATTTAACCAAATTTTAAATATATTCGCTCAATTTTAACCCGATTAAAATTCATTCAATTAAAATATATTTAAATTTTGCTTAAATCGGGTTGAAATTCGGTTAAATCGAGTAAAAATTAGGTCAATCGAGTTAAATTTTGGTGAAATTGGGTCGGATTAAGTATGAGTGAAATAGAGTTAAAATTTGGTTAAATCGGGTTGAAATTCGGTGAAATATAGTAAAATCTAGGTGAAATCGAGTTAAATTTTGGTGAAATTGGGTGAAATCGGATTAAATATGAGTGAAATAGAGTCAAAATTCGGTTAAATCGGGTTGAATCGGTGAAATCGAGTAAAATTTGGGTGAAATTGGGTCAAAATTTGGTGAAATCGTGTTAAATTTGAGTGACACAGAGTGAAAATTCGGTTAAATCGGGTTAAAATTCAATGAAATCGAATAAAAATTGGGTGAAATTGGGTGAAAACTGTTAAATTTGAGTGAAATAGGATTAAAAATTCAGTTAAATTGGGTTGAAATTCGGTGGAATCGAGTAAAAATTGTGTGAAATATGGTTATGTTAAAATTATGTTACTATTAGAGAAATCATATAGAATTTTTTGTAATTGTTAGAATTTAAAGTATTTTTTATTTTAATATTTATAAAAAGTTTAATAATACATTAAAGTTAAAGAAAATATGTTATTTTTAGAGAAATCATATAGTTCGGGGGAATAGGCTCGATTTTATATAGTTTGGGGTGAAATAGGCTATAGGGTATATAGTTCGGGGGAAAATAGGCTATAGTTTATATAATTTAGGGGGAATAGACTAGAATGTATATAGTTCGGGGGAATATGATGGAATTCATATAATTCCGGAGGGAAATAGGCTGGAAATCATATAGTTTGTGGGGGAATAGTCTGCTTTAAAAATATTTAACAGAAAGTTAATGGAGGAGGGAATAGAATGAATTTTTAAAGTTAAGAGGGAATAGGGTGAGTAAGGATAATTTAGGAGAGAATAAGATGAACAGAAAAGTTCAGGGGAATAAGATTAAAGAGGTAAAGTTTAGGGGAATAGACTGTTTTCCCTTTATTTTTCTATTAAAACAATTACTCGTAGTCATAATTTATAAGGAAATATGAAACTTTATAATTGATTTTTTATAATAATAATGATGATGATTAAGGTGTGACAAACTATAAAATCATATGGATATTGTTAGATGATACTTATAGAATCAATGAGTAATTTATGGGGTCATAATTAGGAGATTATATCACAATTAGAATAAAATATTGTTTTCTTTTTCAAACGCCGAATCTTCATCAAATGGGTTTCAAGTGGAATTTTGGATCTCTGTGTTCTGAAGAGGAATGTATTCCGAGCTCAAATTTTAAAAACATATCATATTAATTAATAAATAAATAAATAAATAAATAAAACAAAATACTCGGTGGCTATGAGACAGCAAAATTTCACGTGAATGTATAGAGAGAGATGCATATAATATTAATATAATATATATATATATATATACACACACGAATGACTGTCGGTAACGACAAGTTTATATTTCTAAGTATATTACATGTATTTTTCCAAATCACTTATAATTTATGTATTTTTTTATATTATTGATGAATTTTAATTTTTTTAATTCAATTAAACTTTATTTAATTTGATTCGATGTTAACTACAATTTGTATTGGTTTTAATATATTCAATCTTATCAATTCGATCGCAATGTGCATATTTTTACAAGAGAATTTGAAAAAAAATTATATTATTTTCCATCGATCATAACATCATTCATATTGTATTAGATAATTATAAAAAACATTATTAGAATATGATATTTTTTTATTTTGTAATTATATAAGACAAAATACAATATCATAATAGTATTATATAAAAAAGCTGGTAATTCTTTTAATTTGAACTTATAACAATTTGTTTATTGTATATTAATATTTGTATTAAAAAATTGTTATTAAATTTCAAGCTTGTTTTCCTTAAAAATAAAAAAACTAACTATAAACTTTTATAAAATTAATATTTTTAAATTGTTCATGTGATCTGTGTGATCTAATACGATTCAAACGACCATGTGATCTATATGACCCTTGTGATTCATGTGATCTTACGATCCATGCGACCTTTGTTATTCATGCGACCCTCGCGACGCATATGACTCTCGTTATCCATGCAACCCCTGTTACCCGCATGACCCATACGACCCATGATACGTTCGAAAATCGTTCGAAATCGTTCGAAACGCTCGAAATTGTTCGGACTCACTGGAAATCGTTAAAAATCGTTCGAAATCGCTCGAAAATAGATGAAAATCGCTCGAAAATTGCTCTCAAATTCAAAATAGTCTCTCGCTCATTCGTCTCATTTTTTAAATAGGTTTCATTTCTCTAACAAAAATGACAAACCGTACATGTTTTCACTAATAAATATAAATATATATATTTTTTTCATTTTATTTTTAATTAAATTTACGAGGATACACGTGAAGTTCTAAAGCATTACGAGAATATACTTGATATTCTCCTTGTTCAATTGCTGGAGATTTTAAAAAATGAGACATATTTTAGAAATACACCGAATATATTTTTAAAGTTTAAAATACGGATTAAGAAAAATATCATAATATATTTTAAAATCAATATAAAATTTGTCTTAATTTTATATTCGAACAACCTAATATATTAATTTTCTTTTATTTTATTTATACAGTTTAGAGATCGAAGCGCACAAAATTTAAACACAAATGTAAGTCCATGTTAGATTTTATGGATAAGTATTCAAGATTTGAAAGATTTAAGAGATTTTGATAGAATATAAATTTATATTATTTAAATTTCTAAGTTATTAGTTATATTTAAAAATATATATCAAAACATTTATTTAATATATTTTGTGTTTCTATATAAATTTTTTTAGTTTTATATTAAATATATAATCTTAAAATTTTGTTGATTCTGTTAGAATTTATCATCTATATTATTTAATTTCAAAATAAACTTCTCTTTCACAAAATCTTTAATTTCTCAAAACAATTTTAAATCCGTGGAGTCCAATTAGATAGTGGTTTTCAAGAGGCCCATGTGGATTAAGAAAACATAAAAGTGAAATTTTATTAGGCCATAAATGATGGTCGAGGCCCATTATATGATTACGTGTAAAACAATAAATTATTATAAATCTATACTATATTAATAGATAAATTTTTTTTTATATAAACATAAAAAAGATTCTTTATAGTGACGTTTTTTATACATATATAATTTGATCTAATAAGTAATTCTTCGTATATAACTCGTAAATAGTGCGTGCATCCTTTTTCTCTCTTGTTATTAATGTTATGCAATAGTTTATTTCATAAATTAAAAAAAAAATTAATAGATGAAGGTGGCAGATTGAGTGGAGTAAGTAATAGATTACAATATGTTTAACATTTAAGTTTTAACTTTTTCTAAAGCTATATAACGAATTTCAATATTTATAATATATAACTTTGAATATTTGGTAATAATTTGCGATCTTATATTGTTTTTCCTTATTACAGGTAAAATAAGTTTAAAATTATTGTTTTTGAAAATATGAGTGAAAATGAAGGAATTATTTGCATGTTTTGTTTTTGTCTTCATTTTATTTATTCTAACATTTTGGTCATTATCATATTTACCTTTCATATTTAGCGATTATGTCTATAATTATTTCATTTAAATTTTCGATAAATTTTTTAATTTTGATTCAAAACCCTAAATAACCACCGATTTTAACCTATTTTCGAAATAACCTTATCTGGAGTTGATCTTGATTCGATTTAGATATAATTTTGATCCGGTTTAGATTCAATTTGACCAAAATTTGAATCCGATTTTGAACAGAATTTGGTATTTTGATTGTGAATGAAAATCAAAATCAGAAAAAAAATTACACTGGAAATTTGTTCAAAATTGCACCAAATTGTGATTTTCATCCGATTAAAAACCAAATGAGTATGAAATTTCAACCGAAATTGGTTCAAATTACACTCAAATCGAGTAAAAATTGGGCCCAATTCGGGTTAAAATCGAACAAACGGATAATATGATCCTTTCAACATTTGTATATTGATTTGGGTTGTAATCAGGTTAAAATCAAAATTGGATCCAAATTCTAGTCAAAATTGAACTCATATTCGGATCAAAATTGAGCATAAACATGTCAAAGTTGAACATAAACTGGGTCAAGATTGCACATAAAATGGGATCAAAATCAACTCCGAATCGGATCGAGTCGAAATTGGACCGAAAATCGGATTAAAATCGACGTATTTTTAGGATTTTGAACCACAATTTAAAGATTTAACGAAATTTCAAATGGACAAATTATAGGTAAAATTTTAATAAGATAACGAGATGAATATAAAATAAGAGGGAAAATAACCAAATCATACAAATTTGAGGGGAATCAAGGGTTTGTCTCACAATGAATTGGTCTATACTAATCTAATTTATCATAATATTTTTAATTCAATATATTTATTTACAATCGATGATAATCCAAAAATCAATGAAACAAAAATCTACAATACGTGAAGATTTAAATGCTATTTTCATGACTTATTTTTTTTCTTCTTCAATATAATTGTTTTTAAATATATAGTCTATATATATATATATATGCGAAATTGAGGAAATAATGGAAGGGAGAGTGTCATTGAACGAAGACATGGTTATGATCACAACTTATCATATGGCATATGCCGAAATGGCATCCCATAGTTTTGGATGTTTTGTCCACTTTTGTCCCCATCCCCTTCAAGTGGATTACATATACATATATACATATATAATACGACAAAAATAAAAAAAATTAAAATCCTCCAACAAAAAAATTCGAAATGGAATGGACCAACAAAGCAATCTATTATATTACAAACATTTATTTATACATATAATTTGTCGCCAATATAAATATCTTTAGAGATGAACATTCAAAATTGAATAAAAAACTATTAAGGTATACAATCAGTATAATCTTTATTATTATACGATATTTCATTGAATATTTTGTGAATATTATCTTGCATTTTATTGAATATTAATATATTTTTTGAGATATTTCGAATATTTTACTAGATATTTTTTTATAATTTAATAATGTAATATGTATATAATTTTTTATGATTAATAAAATAATCTGAAATTTTTATTTGACATATTGTTATAATTTTATAATTTACATAAATTAATTCATGGATTATAAACATAATAAATATGTATATATTTTGATTGTGGTGTAAATATATACATGTTGGTATATAAAAGACATTTACGTATGATATGTGCGCCTATACTTGCTTATAGTTTGGTGGAAAATCAAAATGAAATAATATAATAAAGTGGTCCAAAAATATATTAATTTTAGAGTTGTAGATGATTGAAGGTGGATTCAAATGTATATGTTTTATACCATATGGATATGCATGGAACTCGCATTTATGCATTAGATATCAGAATCTAGATTTAGTTTTTATGATTTCATTCAAATTGCACATATCATATATTAAAATTATGAATTTTAAATAAGAAAAAATGAGGATATGTACACTAATTATTAAATATTTGTATCATTTTCACTTGTCATTTTATATAGAAAGCAAAGGTATTTGCAAACAAAAAATAGTAAACAAAAATATTTGCAAATAAATCAACAACTAACATATATTGTTATCAAATTATTAACTTGTAAAATAATATATTTTTTAAAATATTGTAACCTAAATAAACTGATTTATTGTAATTTATATTAATATTAATTGAGATCTGTAAAAAAAGTTAATATATATACCTAATTAATAAGTTGAAGAGTGTAACATTATCATTTATAATTAATTTTATAATTAATTGATGGTTTGATAATTACCTGTCGTAGAAGTATAAGTTAAGGTTATATTAAATTAATTAAAATATAATAATCACATTCAAAAAATATCATAATATCCCGTCGACATTTTCGGGTCTAAGTTGTCTCACGGATCGTACACGTAAATCATTTTGTTAATTTAATTTCAGTCCTACGAAAAATCTTGAAGATATCGATGTTGTATATTTTTCACATGTTCACGGACAAAACTCATTTTATTTTGTAAAAAATAATAAAATATTAACATCACTCAAATTACAAATTTAATATAAAAATAAATAATAATATTTTCATAATATTAATATTAGTATTCTCTTGTATATGATTGATTATCTTTCTTTTACTTTAATTATAAACTAAAACTGGATTCATTGGTGAAATTGTTATGTGTGGGATATATATATATATACGTTTTCATTATCAACACAATTAAATTTTCAAAATCGGAATTTGAATATATATATTTTGAGAAACCAACGGGACAATAAGAGGAGCAATAAACGTATAAAATTACAAAAATAACATTCATAATTCTAAATAGGGTAAACAAAGAGGTGGGACAAAAACTATTTCCCCCTTTAGCTTTTTTTTTCTCCCAATAAAACTTTTTTTTTAATATCAGCTTTTTTCTTGTCCTGTCCTAATTTACAATTTCATAGCTACAACTTGGCAAATTAAAAAATTTAAAAAAGAAAAGTAATAAATAAAAAATAAAAGAAAAAAAAATGTCACAATGCGTTAATTGTGATTTGCTTCTTAGAACACCCTAACGTAAACAAATCAACCTCACGAGATCTCTTACCACTACGCATAGAAACGACGTCGTTTACTTCTATATCTACACCAAAGAGCCTAACGACTTGACCATGGCTCTTCTCCGGTTCGGACCGGACTTTCCAATCAATATAAAGCTGCCGGTCCGGTCCGGTTGACCTTTCAAAGCTAACCACATAACCGGCTCGAAGATTCTTCTCCTTCACGAACCGACTCCATCCCTTAGTCAACACATAACTTTGACTACTGTTCCAATACGAATAACGGAACCGCCACATCTTCCCCGTTACATCCTCAAAGTTCATCAAAACACCCTTCGTCGGCGGTAACGTTGTTCCGTTACCGTTACATAACGCCGTTGGTAATGGAAAATGCTTTTCCGCGTGTTGTTTCGGTATCACCAGACGGTTTAGCTTCCCAACGTCACTCGGTGTCACTGCCTTCTCGAACAGTACTTCACGTGTATTGTCCGTAACGACGTCGTTTTTCTCCCTCGTTCCGTTACGTTTTCCGTTACCGTTAACCGACAGATGGAATCTCCGTTTGCTTTGTTCGAGTTCTTCCTCGTAGGTGTGTTTCCTTAACATGTCGACGATCTCGGCCTTGGAATGAGTCTCGAGGAAAGCTGATTCAGCGTCGGTTGGATCCTGAAACTTGAAGTTCGTGACGGCGTCTCGGCCGCGGAACCGCCGTGCGGCGATGTCATAAGCACGCGCCGCGTCTTGTTCTTCGTTAAAGGTGCCGAGCCACACGCGCTGATGTTTCTCATAAATCTGAGCCCCCCATCTGCCGTTAGGCTGAGGTACAACGCCTTTAAACTTCGATGACGGCAACTTTCTTGACTCCGTTTCAACGCCGTTATCAGAATCCAATACAACACTGCCTCCACTTCCCATACGGTAAAGCCGGACTTGAGGAGGAGACGGCCGTTTCTCCGCCGGAGTCGGCTGAGCAACGGTGGAGAAAGACTCCGTACTGGTGGTGGTACTTTCATCTATACAACTCATACTATCCATCTTTTTTTAAATGACGAAAATGGGTCTGTGAGAAAACTCAAGATTAGAGAAATGAATGGATTCTTTCTTGCTTTCTTGACGTAGGGTTTGGTGTATATATATATATAAAGATATATATACACATATAAGTACATATAAGGAAAGTCAGGGCAAGTGCATGTACATGATATTATTTGTTTCAATTTGTTAATTAAATAATTGAGTATTTGAGAGTTTAGGAAATGAGAATATATATATATATATCGATAATTATTGATAGAATAATAAAATATGGGGAGGTGAATGGGAAGAAATGGGAAATGTGGGGTCAACTTTGCAAGAATGGAAATGAAGCCATGAAGATTCGAGGAAAGAGAGGATAATTCCAAATTTTGCTATGTATTTCGTACTAATTTTCGTACCTCTATTTAACTACTTCTAAAAACTTAATATTAATTCATGCATTATCATTTTTATATTTTTAAAAAATATAAATTTTATAATATATTGTATCTTTAAAATGAAGAATACATATAAATGGATGGTCCTCACATATTGGAATATTTTTTCACATATGTTTTCTACAATGAATATATTTCAAGTCTATTGTATATTTGATTTTTATATTATTGTAAACTTATATAAAGTTGTCCAATATACATAATTAAAAAAAATAGAATATGAAGGAGACATATATTTTCATATTTGATAATTTTATTTTGAAAAAACATAAAAACAACAGTAATATGAGCATTAAGATTTTTTTTTTTTCCACATGAGTGAATAATGTGTACAGAGGAGGAAATGGGACCCACAAAGAGCCAAGTGGGATGGGGTTCACATGACATATGGTGGACCCTTCAATTTTTAGTTCATCCCCCATTGACAGCTTTTTTTACAGGATCTCATATATCTCCCAATCTTTATATATGTATATATATATTATGTATATTTCTTTACATTATTGTTTTATGTTTCACATTTTATGGAAATAATAATTATAATAATAAAGGACACAAGATGGACAAAATTATGATCTTACCAGAAACTGTTGATTCACCTAATAGTTTGTTTCACTTCCGAAGATGTAATTTTATTTCTATATAAATAAGTTTGGATATTTAAAAGTAGAATATGTATGAAGAAATGATTTATATATAATAAAATTGAATGTTAAAAAACATAAATATACCTAAATATATTTCCTCCTAGTTTCTTGTTAACTTTGTTTCTTTATATAATATATATTTACACGTTTTCATTATCTTTTATTTCTCCTCTCATTTCTTTATAAAATATCAATATTTTTTAATTATATTTTTTCTAAATTAGACAGGAAATATAAAAAGGAATATTGAGAAAATGCTTTATGTTTTCATACAGTTTATTCGGTTCTCTCTCGATAAGTTTCTGTGTAATTGCTTTTTCTTTTACATTTTTATTTAAAATTGTAAAATATAATATTTTTGTGAACATAATTGGTTATTTAATAAATATTAAAATAAAATAATGGAGAAATATAAGATATGGAACATTAACTAAATCTGAACATGATTGAGTTAGTTTAGTTGTCAAATGTTAGGGGAGATGAATTATGAAACCCTAACTGTAAATACTTTCACACGTTCATTGTACGGAGAGAAGATCTATCATAGTGGGTCCCACGTGGTGAATTGTCTCTCTGACACGTGTAGACTTTTCATTGGCTATCAGATTCGCTAATTTGTGAGATACCAATTGTGTACGTAACGTACGTATATTTTGGCTAAATATTATCTTATTTGTTAAATCTTAGAATTTTACAACTCCACTAAATAGTGGAAATGGAAATAATCTGAAAAACGTCTTTTTATAAAATCTTTCGGATTTTATAATTTTATAATAATAATTGAATAAAATTAAAAGATCTCAAAATTTTTTAAGGTCCTCCATATCACTATGTGTAATATTAATAATTTGTTTATACCAATTTATTAACTCAAATTAAATTTTTAATATATATGTGGTGAATTACTTTATTCATACATTACTATACATTTACATGCGACACACGTGATGTGTCAGTTTCATTGTATTACGATGTAAAATTAATATGTGTTATATAATAATGATTACGATTAATTTAAATTTAGAGTACTTTAATATTCAAATACATTAGAATTAACTTACTTATATGGTGCAATCAAAATTTTCACATACATATTGAATACTTTAATATTCAAATATATAACATAATGATAAAACTATTTTATACGTGTGAATATATATGGTGCAATCAATTTATTGCAAATATTCTGATGATTAAGTGAAACATTGGTCTAAATATCAAGATCTAATTTATCGCAATTGTTAGGCCCATGCAAGTGACATAATCGTTGGTATATATGCACACACACATATATATATATACAAATAAATGTAAATTGTCAATTTATACATCATCTTGAATTATGGACCCAAACCCTATCCTAATTTAGTATATTTTCAATGGATATTGGCCGTTGATCTCCTTATCCACCTGTTGTTGATCAATGGATTATATATATTATATACTATATATATATAAATGACTCTCATACTAAGATATATGACTCCAATTATTTAATTTCTAATTATATCCTAAGTGCAATTGATATATTTTGAACCATCTTTAATTGATTTTTTTGGCGATATAAATGGTATGTTTTTTATTTGTTAATTTCGTTAAATATGTTTGAAATATAAATGTGATTTATATTATTATACAGACACCAACCATGAAAAAATAGAGAAAAATAGGTGTTAATTGTTTTGCTAATTAATTAATGAAACTATATCAATTCATTACATCTTTGGGTATAACCGTATAAATCTTTAATGACACGTATTGGCATTATATATTGCACCACCTGCCAATAGCACATATATATATATATATATATATATAGTACGATTCAAACAAAATATAAAACAGTATCATTATTTTGTTATTTTAATTAGTTCTATTGGCATTATTCAAATCGTAAAAAAATCGACAAAATTATTATTATTTCAATCTATTTTGAATTATTTCGTGGGAGGAAAGTAATTTTTACATTGCTTTTTGTTCCGATTAGATAGAGATAGAAATTTAAGAATTTCAAACATTATAAAAAATATTATATTGATTTTTTCCATTATTACGTATACAACTATAAAATTGCAATTTCCACAACATTTGCTTCAAGCAGATTAAAAAGTCACCACTCGCAACCAACGTATGAATAAATAAGTAGAGTTTTTCCGCCAAAATAAAATAAGATTAATATTCTAATTAGGCTAATTTGTTGAAGATATAAAATAATAATGATTAGTAAGATAATAACATGTGGGGGTTTAGGAGATCTTTGACCGTTGATTGATCAGATATCCACGTGGACACATGATCCACCCTTCACGGCACATAAAGTGATTGTATCTGTTTAATGCGTAATTAGGACATATTTTCACTGTTTAATGCGTAATTAGGACACATTTTCACTGTTTAATTACAGAATATTATAACTACTAATTGGCAATCTAAAATGCTGTAACACAAAGAAAATCCTTTTGCTTAGCGCTTGAAATATACTTTAACAGAATATTAAATTGTATATTATGTGATATTTGATATTACATATGATTTTTTTATCATTAAACGAAAATCTGCATGAAATGTGATCGGATTTTATATTATTTCATGTATTTTGAGAATATATATGTATATATATATATATTATACAATCAATCAAAATAACTTGATAGGTTTTTATGCAATTTGTTTATATGGATTTCAAATTATTATTTAGGTTTTTTCTTTGTTTAAAATTTTGAAGAGTTTATCAATAGTTATATATTTTAAAATAGTAGTTTATTTTGTCCGATGGTGTATTTAATATTAATAAGTAAAAAGTATGGAATGATATAATTAAGAATCCTTCGAATATTGAGAAAACTTCCCTTATTCTAAATGGTTTGCAATTAGCCACAAAGTCCATTGTTCCATTATTGTGATTAATATATTCACTTTGCATTGTAAATATATTTTCATTATAATTAATTATTTATATCCGTGACATGTATATTCAAGTTCTCCAAAAAACTATTAAGAAGTTAATTTATTTTATTTTATGAAATCAGTTTTCCTTTTCTATATCGTTAGTGAAAATGGAATAATATATTACATTGCATATTTTAAAGGTTTTTGATATACGATATGGTCAAAGTCTATGATTCTGTTTACACTATGTGGGCTTATTTGAAATAGTATATATGTTTAATACGGTCAATTATATATATTTTAAATATAATTATAAATATGATTTTAATTCTATAAAAAAAATATTGTCATGTTGCCAAACCACGTTACTCGTGAGTCGTGAAGGCCAATGTTACGCAATGCAAGATTGGCAGCCTAAATAATTAATAAAATTGATATCTTATAATCAAAATTATTATTGCATGCTAAATCATAATATATAATCAATTAATGATAAGTTATGTGTTTCGGAAGCCATTGAATTAGCTATAAATTAAATTAACAACTCTTATACTTTGTTAAATAATAAGACTGTTTATTATTTGATTATTTGATTTTTTGGTCCAACTTAGTAAATTATTACCTTGTTGTTAGTTGCATTTGACAACAAATTTTAATATATATATATATATATTATATAAATTTATCTATGTTTTTTCTCTAACTAATTCATATTAATCTGTATCTAGAATTAAATATTTTGTTATATTAATCCATGGGTACAATCTTTAATTGTAACTTAATTCAGACTAAAGTCAAATCAAGCATAATTTGAACGAGAAAAATTATGGCATTTCATATTTTATCCCTTTTTTCAACAAAAAGAATAATAAAAAGAAATAAATAAGGCCATTTGATTACGACAACCTGTCCAACTATAAACAGACTATATAAGCTATGTTTAAATATCATTTATAGGTTTCCCTAATAATAATAATAATAATAATAATAATAATAATAATAATAATAATAATAATAATAATGACATGTGGTAATGATAGCATATGTATGGGTTATAAATTATTAATATAAGAAGAATAATAAACATATAAATAAAAGAGGAGGCTGCTTTAGTTGACCAATCAAAACACAAAATCGAAAAGAATCGTAGCCATTGATTTCGTCATGTGGGACCCACTTTAACCTTTAACCTAACCTGGATGCCACATAACTCATCCCATTGGTTACACGAGAATTGTACGGTCACACTCACATAACGAAAAAGAAATATCAAAACGATATTATTATTATTATTATTATTATTATTATTAAATGGCAATCCATCTGGTTACTGTTCAATTATTATTTATTTAAATTAAATTTTATAAATGTTTGCTGTGTATTTGTTTTGGTGTGTGTGTGGTTAATAACTTTTGATTGTAGTTTTAGAATTAGTGTCTTTTAATGGATTATATATATATTATTATTATCTATCATGAATTAATGAATTAGTTTAATTTCCGTGTAAATATAAAATATCTTTTTCATCTTATTTAAAAATCATTGATATTAATCGTGGTTAACACAAGGAAAAAAATATAGAACTAAATATAACCTTAAAATAAATTAAACTTTTTAAAAAACGAAAAGAAAATAAAATGTTCTGTTTTTGTAAAATAATAAATTATAATTGTCACTAATGAAACACCAGATTTGGTGGAGTTATGTCCCCGACATAGTCGCATAAACTTCACGTTACAAAGTCAAATAAAAATTAGGCCATTTTGGTCATTGCAATTTGTAGACCCTTTTTTATATATAAAAAATTATACAATATATATATAATAAATAATAAATTATAAGAACAAAATTATCTTTTTGTTTTCTTGTGCTGTAGAGATAAGCTTGCCTTTATTTCGTTCTTGCTACTTGCCTACTACAATATTACGTACACCTATATGCATTAATATACAATATGTATGAATATATATATATATATATATACAAGTATGTATGTATTATGTATACGTGAGTCGTGACATATATATATATATATCAAAATTAATGGTAAACATTAAGATCCTTTCACGGGTTCGAAAATGGTAGCCGCTGTTTGTCAAATTTATTAAAATATTATTGCAAGTGTGTTATTTATTTTAATTGATTCACAATTAGCATCGACACACATATATATACATACATATGTGCTATATTTTCATAGCATTTACACGTTAATACTATATATTTCAAAATTGACTTTTTAATCTTGAAGATTGAAGATGTTCATAAATTTTTAATTCAAAACACTTAATAATAAATGGATTATAACATATTTTTATTTATTATATTATATATTTACAACTTAGAGCGTAAAATTCATAATATTATATTATTTCCAGATGATATTTTTATTGATCAATTCCAAATTAAATATTATTTTAAAGTCAATAATATGAATTTATCGGACTACAATATCGTGATAAGCTTTATACATTTTCAAATAAAAATAAATTAATGATAAATAGATAGGCTCTCATATACGTGTTTGTGTAATAAAACATATTAATTAGAACTTACTTATATAATTAAGTATTAAATAATGTAATAATTAGGAAGAATCAAAGAGTAATTAGTTAACGTGGATCGAGGTCAACAAAGTCAACAATAGAATAATTTAGTACGGAAGTGGACAAATCACTTCACCGTATAACACACTTAAGGATTAGGAGAATTCTTAGTCAGCATTATATTAATTAATTGTTAGTTTTAATAATTAATTAACGTGTGGAGTAAGACAAACCAGCACGGCGCTGATTTTTCTAACTTTAAAAATAATTATCAATGATCTTTGTTTTTACGTTAAATTTTAATTCTTTTTTAAAACATCGTTAAGACTAGTGGTATAAAAAATGTAAATCATAAATAAAATCACTTCAGATAATAATGGAAAATATTTTTTTTGGTAAAAACGTTATATTAAAATGATAACGAAGTAAAATATTAAATCTAAGAAAATAATTATTATCAAGATGATGCAAGATTAAATGAAAGAAAAGAGGAAACAATTAAAAATAGAAACCAAAGATTTTGAATAAAAAAATTAATGTAGAGAAGAAAAGAGTAATGGGTTGAATGCTATATAATTTACATTGGATGAATCGTTTAATATCATATAAAAGATGATATAATTAATAAAAAAAATCACAATTAATGTAATTATTTGAAAAGTACGTTTTAATGTGATAATAAATTTAAAATATATATTATATATTGCATGGATGTAATGTAAAGATGTTTTTATATATTTTGAAATACAAATTCTTTTTTTTATATATAAATTAGGTGATATTTTGATAATTAATCTAAAAAAACATACGTTAATACCGGTGAATGAGGAGAATTGATATTTCTGGTTATAGAGTAATACCAAAGTATAAAAGATGTCAATATATTAATGATAACGATTTGGGTGAAATCTTGACAAAAAAATGGGTATTTATTATTTGGATCATATTCGAAATTTATTTACATATTAAAACAAATAAGAATGTTAGAATAAATGAATACTCTATATGTTTGAATTGATTTATTAAAAAATAATGCGAAAGTCCAAATATATTCAACGGTCTGCCTGGCAACTTAGTAAAATACTAAAAAGAAAATAGTAATATATATTTTGAGAATTGAAAATCGTATAAAAACGAGTTGGTGGTATATTATATATATATATATATATAAATTTGATTTTCAATGATTTTGATAACAAGTCATATTATTGTATAGTCAAATGGAGTGAAATAAAAGAGAAGAGTCGAAGTGTGAATAGTGCTTTGGGACTTCAAAAGTCAAATGGATGCCATTGCCAATATAGTAAACGATAACATGACTTGCCACTTGTTCGGTTGTGTCCAAAATATATGACTCGTTTTTTTATTTAAATTTTGGATATTTAGATATGGTAAGTAAATACAAATATTAAAATCTATTAATGGATGAATTGGGTTAACAGATTTGTATAAATTATAAATATCTAATACATTACATAAATAGTATGCATATATCAATTGGCTTTTGGTTTTGAAACTCATAAATCTTATCATTATATCAAAATTTGATTAATTCAAATTTAATGTATTATGGAGTCTAAAATAATATTCAGTTCCAAATAAAGAATGTGTTAAAAAATTTCGCATATTAAAAATTTTCAATTGTTAATTGATTTTGGATTGAAAATAAATAAATCCTATTAAAGTGTATCAAATCATAGATATTTGATTATTTCTCTATTTATTTTTATATAAAAGATATTAAATTTAAATGTTTTGTTAGAATATTAAATATATTTATTATATCATTATAACTTCAACTTTTTTTTGACATAATCATATAGATTTATTAGATTAAATTCATACTACATATAACGTTTTTGTTTTTCAAATAAATATAACATATGCATAAACTCAAAAGGAATATATATGAAAAATATATTTTGGATATACATTCGCATCTATTCTCTATCAATGAAGACAACGATATCCAAAATCTAATTTAGAGTCGATGATAATGATTCTATTGAATGTTATGGTCCGAGTCAAATGTATAATGCAAAATTGTCAATAGTCATATCAAGGACACTAACTATTACTAGAGTGTAAAATAACATGTCAACTCGCGAATCAATTTTAGTTCGAATTATATTTGAACGAGTCGAGCGGTGTATTTCTAACTTGTTTAAAAAATGAACTAACGAGTAGAGTATGAAACGAATTAAAGTTGAGGCGAGCTGACTAGCGATCTGGTGAACTGGCCAATGAATTGAGTACAAAATCACGTATGAATCACATGTATTTATATTTCTATATTATATATATAATTTGTATTTATTAAATACTATTTAAAATAATATATTATTTACATTTTATAATATTATTATTTTTCTATTTCTACCAAATTAATATTTTTAACAAATATTTTTAGAAATATTATAAAAATATGTTTGTGTAATCGATATTTTATTTGATATTCGATAAATTTATTTTCAATTAGTATTTTGATATTTAATAATTCTGTATTCAAATTAATGTTTTTAGATTTTATATATTTTATTTGGATTGAAGAAAAAAATATATAATATTAATACATTATAATTTTTTTATATTATATAGTCTAGTCCACGTACCACATCTTTTTTGCTGAAATTTTCCAATTCTTTTGAAAACGATTATTTTTTTGCATGTTAAAGGTGAATTGAACCGAATTAAGTTGAACCAACTCATTTTACACATCTAATTATTATATATATATATATATATTCGAGTATGGAAATATTCTAAAGTTTGAATCTGTAATTTAACAACAAAGATGTGAACTTATGAACTCAAAGAAAAACTCAAAGTAAAGAAAATGTTTCCATTGAATTATCAATCTTGAACAACTTACAATAAGGAGTGAATGATCAGCTTTATAGAGCTGATCAAGGTTAAAGAAGTCAAGAACAAGAATCAAGATTACATCTAACCACATGAGAGAACACTAAACCGATTACGCAAACATAGACCAGGGCTTCCTTTGATGTCATTGAGTCTTGAAGCTTGTAGGTGAGTGACTGATGGTGCTGAAAATATTGCTTGATCATGTGATGATGAGGTCTTTGTTTCAGCACCAGAAAACAGAGTATTCTTCATCTTCACTGCTTGAAGAACACTAACATCAGTAGTGTTAATATCCTCCCTCAAACTGGTGTTGGGTGGAAAGCCTAAACCCAGTTTGCTTCTCAAATAAACAAATAATCCATGAGGCAATGATTTTGTAAGAATATCTGCCACTTGATCCTTTGCTGAAATATGCTTAGTCACTATAGATCAAAGAGCAACCTTCTCTCGAATAAAATGATAGTCCAGCTCTATGTGTTTTGATCGAGAATGTAGAACTGGATTTGTAGTAAGATACACGGCTGAAAGATTGTCACAATGCAATGTTGCTGGTTGTTCTTGAACAATTCCAATATCTCGAAGAATGAATGATAACCACGTCAATTCAGCAGCCAGTGAAGCCATTGCTCGATATTCGGCTTCTGTAGAAGACCGAGAGACAGTTGGTTGACGTTTTGCAGACCATGAAACAATGTTGCTGCCAAGGAATGTACAATATCCAGTTGTGGATCTCCTTGTATCCTTGCAATCCGCCCAATCACTGTCACTAAAGGCGTGGAGATGTAACTTGCTAGACTTATGAATATGAAGGCCAAGATTAAGCGTGCCTTTCAGATACCGCAGAATATGTTTCAGAAGCTTAAAATCAGAAAACAGAGGATCATGCATTCTTTGACAGGCCACATTAACTGCATAGCTAATATCTGGTCTTGTTAATGTCAGATATTGTAAGGCTCCAACAATACTACGATATAATGTAGGATCATCAAACTTTGTATCCTCCAAAGCTGTTTTACTGATTTTCAAAGGCAATGGAGTACTTAAAGGTTTGCAGTCTGTCATTCCTGATCTGAGAAGAAGATCTTTGACATATTTCTCTTGAGATAAAAACATACCAGAGGTGTGAAACTAAGCTTGAACTCCCAAGAAGTAATGCAGAGGTCCCAAATCTTTCATAGAAAATTTATCACTTAAGGCTTGAATGAGGTTTGTAAGTAGAGCAGATGAGCTTCCTGTTAATAAAATATCATCAACATACAGCAGTAATAAAAGTATGTCATCACCTTGACGATAAACAAACAATGATGGATCAGCTGCACTGCAGATAAAACCAAACTCCAGAAGATACATGCTAAACTTGTCAAACCAGGCTCGAGGAGCCTGTTTTAATCCATATAGGGCCTTTTTCAGAAGGCAGACATGTGTAGGAAGATTGTTGTTCACAAAGCCTTGTGGTTGTTCCATATACACCTGTTCTTGTAAGTCACCATGAAGGAAGGCATTACTTACATCTAGTTGCTTAATAATCCATCCTCTAACAATTGCAACTGTCAGCACAATTCTTATTGTTGCAGATTTGATAATAGGGCTGTAAGTTTTAGTAAAGTCCACCCCTTCTTCTTGGTGAAATCCTTTTGCAACAAGCCGAGCTTTTAACTTTTCCAATGTTCCATCAGCCCTTAATCTTGTCCTAAACACCCATTTGCAGCCTAAAATATTCATGTCTGAAGTAGGAGGAACAAGTATCCAAGTATTATTTCTGTTAAGGGCCATCATTTCTGCTTCCATAGTAGCTTTCCATCCAGGATGTTTTAAGGCTGCAAAAGTTGATCTAGGTTCATCTGGTACTGCAGTAGAAACATGAAGTGAGTACTTGGGATTTGGTTTGAAAATTCCAACCTTAGACCGTGTAACCATAGGATGTGTAGGTTGCTGATATTCAGTTGCATCCACTGTTGAATGATGCTGAGATACTTCAGTAGTAGAGTTCTGAGAAGAATCATCAATAATTCTTGAATCTGTATTGTCATTGGATGTTGAATTTGTACCATCATTTGTTGAGTGAAGAATTGATGGTGATATCTGATATGAAGCTGAAACTGAAGCAGAGGGCAAAGATGCCCTGTTATGTGACTTTTGCCAATATTGCAGCAGTGTAGTCTGATATTGAGGAATCAAATGACTATAACAGTCATGAAA
Organism: Gynandropsis gynandra; assembly: GCA_036759665.1. NCBI lineage: Eukaryota > Viridiplantae > Streptophyta > Magnoliopsida > Brassicales > Cleomaceae > Gynandropsis > Gynandropsis gynandra. The sequence goes on from CM071876.1 coordinate 760,455, forward strand.
AGGAAAACAAGATTCATCAAAGATAGCATGTCGAGTTATAAAGATTCTTCCTGTAGGAAGGTAGAAGCATCTATACCCCTTATAATTGGTATTGTAACCCAGAAATACACATTTCAAGGATCGAGGTTCAAGCTTATGCTCAGTGTAAGGTCGTAGATGAGGGTAACAAGTACATCCAAAAACTCTGAGAGCAGAGTATTCTGGATCATATTCATTTAGAATTTTGAAAGGACTTTTGTTCTGCAACACTTCAGTAGGAAGTAAATTTATTAGAAAGTTTGCAGTAACAATGGCTTCTACCCAATAGCACAAAGGTACCCGAGACCGAAAAAGCATTGCTAACCCAAGTTCAATGATGTGGCGATGTTTTCTTTCAGCCAAACCGTTTTGTTTTGGTGTGTATGGACAAGATACAAGCTGCTAAATTCCACAATTTGCCAAATGTTGCAAGAAAACAGAACTGATAAACTCTCCACCACCATCACATTGAAAAGATCTGATTTTTTTATTATATTGAGTTTCAACTAGTTTCTGAAAAGTTGTAAAGATTGTGAAGAACTCAGATTTCCATTTGAGTGGATAGATCCAAGAGAACCGAGAAAAATTATCAACAAACACCACATAGTACTTGAATCCTTGATTTGATGTCATAGGAGCTTGTCCCCAAAGATCGCAATGTATTCTTTCTAATGGTTCTTTAGCATAAAAGGAAGAAGAATTGAATGGAAGTTGTGTGCTTTTACTCATCTGACAAGACTCACAAACATTGCTACTACAAGTGTTCTTATTTATGCTTATCAATTTGTCCTGCATGAGTTGCTGCAAAACCTGATGATGTGGATGGCCTAAACGTTGATGCAAAATGAATTCAGAAGTTGTTCTTTGCCTTGTAGAATAGAAAGCTTGTGGATGTAGAAATTCCAGGCAATAGATGCCATCATGCTTGATTCCCTTTGCTAGTATTGTCTGTGTTTTTAAATCCTTGACACATACACCAGCAGAGTCAAAAATAACACAGCATGGAAAGTCTGAGGTTAACTGTGATACAAACAACAAGGATTTCTGTATTGAAGGAACAACCAACACATCATTTAGCTTTAGAGTACCTGTTAATGTGGGTAGATTTGTGGAGCCAACATGAGTAATAGGTAGAAGAGAACCATCACCAACCATGACTGATTCTGAGCCTGTGTATGGATTAACTGATGTTAGATGCTGTATAGAGTTTGTCATGTGAGCTGATGCTCCTGAATCTGGATACCACTCAGCTCCTGATGATGATTGAATTGCCTGCAATGCCTGTGGTACATCAGAAGACTGATATGAGTTGTCAAAACGATTCCAACATTTCAAGGCAATATCACCAATTCTGCCACATATTTGACAGATTGGTCGAGAACTATCTGTATTGTTTGACTGATATTGCACTTCTGAGTTTCCTGTGAACTGCCTGAAGGGTCCAGAAGACTGCACTTGCTGATGAAATCCACGACCTCTAGAAGAGAATGTTCCACGACCCCTTGAATAACCAAAACTTCTACCTCTACTGAAACCTCGTCCTCGTCCATTGTAGTTCATGTAACCTGAATTATTCTGTTGTGCTTGAAATGCCATATGAGGATTTACTTCTGAAGTATGATAAGATTTTGCAGTATGTGAAATACTTAGGAGTTGTGACACCACATCATCATAAGTGGGAATGGGTGGCTTGTGCATTGATGTATGTATGATAGTAGAGAATGCTTCATATTCATGACCCAAACCCTTTAACAGTTGAAAAATCTTCATAGGTTCTGACACAGGCTTACCAATTGAACTGAGATTATCACAAAGTGACTTGAAATCTTTCAAATAATCTTGCACAGATCTACTGCCTTTGCTCAAGGATTGCAAAGAAGCAAGAAGATCAAATTCTCTAGAAACAGATTTTTCATTGAAACTCCTAGCAAGAGAGGTCCAAACATCAAATGTTGATTCCAAACCAATGACATACCCGAAAACATCTTCTGAAAGACTCCCGCAGATCCAAGATTTGACTAACTGGTCAGTTTGATACCAAGAATCAAATGCAGGATTGGCTTCTTCTTCACCTGTTTTTGTAGTTATTGTGTCATCTGGTGAGGACGTAATTCCATTAACAAACCCAAGCAATTTCTGACTTTTTAATAGAGATTCAACCTGTGTCTTCCAGAGTAGGTAGTTAGTATATGTGAGTTTGATGGTGACAAAATTCGAAATGTTTATATGAATGGGAAAAGGAAACGCAAGACTTTGATTCTCCATGGCTCTGATACCATGTGAACTTATGAACTCAAAGAAAAACTCAAAGTAAAGAAAATGTTTCCATTGAATTATCAATCTTGAACAACTTACAATAAGGAGTGAATGATCAGTTTTATAGAACTGATCAAGGTTAAAGAAATCAAAAACAAGAATCAAGATTATATCTAACCACACTAAACCGATTACGCAAATATAGATCAGGGCTTCCTTTGATGTTATTGAGTCTTGAAACTTGTAGATGAGTGAATGATGGTGCTGAAAATATTGCTTGATCATGTGATGGTGATGATGAGGTCTTTATTTCAGCATAAAAAAACAGAGTATTCTTTTTCAAAAAAGATATGAATATAAAAAAAGAGAACAGCCCAATCATCAACATAAACCCAAAAAAATAGACAGACTGTTTTGGGCCGCTTCAATTCGATGTTCTTCAATGTATTGAGCCTTTAATATATCAAAACCACATATTTAAAAAGCAAATAGCAAAAAGGTAGAAATTTCGGAATTTAGTTTTCTTTTTCAAAGAATATCCTTATTATGGAAACACATTTATCTAATTTTTATTATACAAAAATTATTCTAACGTCATGTATAAAGGTAAATTCTAACTATGAAAGAACATTTATCTAGATTTTATTATCCCAAAATTCTTCTAATATCATGTATAATAGTGAATCCTTATTATGGAAAAACATATTTAAATTTTATTACACAAAAATTCTTGAACTCGAATATAATATAAGATTAAATGTAAGTTCAACGCCATTTAGATTGATGCATACCATCAAGGTGTCTTTAAAAATTTGAAAGCTCAAGTTTTTCTAAAATATAAAATTTAAATATATATTTTTCCGATAATTATACTAGATAAAATATTTTATTGGAAAACAAAATAATGCTTCAAAATTTCTCTATCTGAAATAAATAACCCGGCAAAAATAATACAAATGATTATTATCCAAATAATTTGGTGTTATATATTTTATAATAATATCCAATTTATGATAAATAACACCATTTTTTCAAAGCATATTTTAATTCTATCTTACAAGAAAAATTCCAATAGTAAAGATTTAAAATAAAAGTTGAAATCTCAATTTGGAATAAAATTTAAAATTATTTGTTTGATAATTTCAAAATTAGAATTGGAATTAAAATTTTTTATAATAAAACTAAAAATATACATTTTATTTCTAAATTATATTTATTAATAATTTTGATTAATTTCACATAAAAATATAATTATTATTATTATTTATAAGTCACTCTTAAAATAATTTTAATATATTTTAAAAAATACAAATTAATATATATATATAATATTAATTATACAATTTAATAAAAAAATATCAATTTTGATTGATTAATTTAAAATATAATTATTATTATTATTTATAAGTCACTCTTAAAATAATTTTAATATATTTTAAAAAATACAAATTAATATATATATATAATATTAATTATACAATTTAATAAAAAAATATCAATTTTGATATTTTTACAACGCAGATTTCAAATTAGCAAATGACATAAAATCTAATTTGAATTAATCCGACTTAAAATACTGTAAAATAACATGCCCTAACCAATTGGGTTCTTGTAATATAAAACACTCATCTCACAACAATAACACCCCAAACAAAGAAATCTATTTGACTTTTATAAAAAAAATATGTGAATTAAAAAAAAGAGAGAATTTTCTGTGAGATATGAATAACCGAGGAACACAAAGAGCTCCATGGATATACATACATATATATATATATATGTATATAGCTTCTGCTTTATATAGAGAGAAATAAATAAGAAAGAGAGAGATTAGTTGGTACCTTTTTTTCCGTGGAGAGAATGTGTTGATGCACTAAAAAAAAAACTCTACAAAAGGAAAACCTCAATATGAATATGAAGTCTTTTTTTTTTTCTTAATGTGAATTCAAAGGAAGTGTTGGCATTCCTTTTGCATGTTGGCTTTCCATTTCCAATAGCATCAATGATTTCTGTCTTTGATATTTGTTTCTCTTCGCCGCTAACGCTGTTTTTTAACATTTCATATAAACGCCGATTAAACTGCGTTTACATTCATATAAACGCGGATTAATGTCAAACGATTCGAGGGTTTTAACGATTATATACTTACATGTAAGATCATGGGCTGGAGCGAAGTCATAATCATGTCGTCCTCGCCAAATGCAGCAAATGTATACCACAACGAGCGTTAAAACGAATACAACGATACATGAAACCGCTATCGCTATTTTTCCGCGTTTGGATAAATGACCGTTTTCCCAGAAAACGGGACATGATTTAAGAGAGGGTACGCCACATAATCCTTTGTTTCCTGATAGACTGAAATCACAAGTTGTTGGTATGTATAGTTGAGTGGTTAATGGAGGATTATGTAATAAATAAGAAGAAACCAAGAACGTACTCTATAATTCCACCATGGACGCCAACTGAATAGAGTTCTTCTGGTACCTTTCCTTCTAATTGATTCCCGTTTAAAAGCCTAAAACATGATTCGAAATTTGTTAGATTTTTACGAAGAGATAAAGTAACGGATATAATCCGTGTGATTGATACGAGAATATTTGAAAATCAGAATATTAAATAAGATGTCGGAGAATATTCTCGTATCAATCACATGGATTAGATTCGTTAATAAAATAAATGAATCATGAACCAAACCAGTTAAAACTAGAGGTGGCCAATCCGGGTGATCCGAATCAACCCGAACAACCCGAATCGTTTGGAATATGGGCTATCTAAGAACCCATATGGGTTCAAATTTCAAAACTCATTCGGGTTCGGATCGGTCCGATTCGGGTGGAACCCGAAAAACCCAAACAATCATATTTAAAATATAAAAATAAAAATATAATTTAAATTTTTTAAAAGTTATATAAACACTAAAAAATACTAGTATTTATATATTTTTATGTTATATTTGATATTTTTGTTTTTGTTTTATATTAAAAAATGAATTATCTAAAGAATTCTAAAACCGAATAATCCCAAATTATATATAATACCCGAAAAACCTGAACCCGAATAAACCGAATAACCCAAACTACCCGAAAAACCCAAATATCCAAATGTAATTCGAGTTATTTCGGATCCAATGCTTTTGAACCTAAACAACCAAAACCTGAACCGAACCTGGATCGAAAACATTCGGGTTCAATTCAGGTCCATTTTTTCAAAACCCAGGAACCCGAAACCGAACCCGGATTGGCCACCCCTAGTTAAAACAGGTTATGTCCATATGGAAAGAACGGGACGGGAATCGATTTAGAAATCTATAAAGAATAATCGAACGTTGATTCTTACACGAGCTTTAAACTTGAAGATGTTAGACTTTCGGGTATCGGCCCTGTGAATTGATTGTTCGACAAATCCCTACAAACCCAAAAGAAAAAAAAAATTGAGTATCATGGATGCCAAAATTCACTATCTCATCCATTTTCAGGCTATTTTTAGAAAAATAGAAACAAATTGATATTTGCAATGGCAACTTACAGATTCACAAGGGATTTCTGACCAAGTCCTGGCGGTAGTGAACCACTTAGAGAATTTGAACTCAGGTTCCTGCAAATGGAAAACACAATGATATTATCTTTGGAGTAAAATAAAGGGTTTATTTAACTCTGTAATGCCGATATAGACAAGAAGAAAATCAGTAGCTGATACATACAGGCTATTCAAATTTGTCAGCAGACTAATCTGTTCACTGATAAATCCTTTCAGGCCTTGGCTCCCAAGATCTCTGAAATAAGAACAAGATCAATAAACAAGAAGTAAATATGTGTCCCATAATGCGTATATGAATTACATAGAATGTTCGATCTTGAGCTTAAACAGAAGAATTTGAGGCAAGAACATAGTGAAAGAGAATGCAGACAATGTTGGATATCATCAGTATCATCCATGGAAACTCACATTTGGAATATAACGAGACCAGATCCATGTGGGTTTGGACGACATGCAACTCCTTCCCAAGCATCCCAGCTAGTAGGAGCACATGGATCACCATTCCATCCCATTCTATCTGGAACTCGAAGGGAATCCTTCAAAGCTTTCATGGCAGTCACTGCAAAAACAATCATACTCTGTTAGCAGCAGTCACAATTGCAATTCAGTTCATAAGAATCCTATCAGATCAATAAATGTATGACCAGAGAGCAATTGAAGAGGAATTTCACATACCTTGATCAGGCAATGTGGCCATATCAGCTGGAACAATGGCGTAATTCTCAAGACCACTAATCAGTGGTGCGCCTACTAAAGGCGATAATTTCACTGTTACAGTAGTACTGCTTAGATTCTTCACCGTGAAATTTAAACTATAAGCCGTAAATCCTCCGACCAATTTGTATATATCTACTCTGCTCACATTCTTATCGTTCACCACTACGTCAAACACTCTCTGTCCTGCTTTCTTCACGGTGGAATCGATCTCGGCAAAATGGAACCATAACAAGTAATCGAGCTTGGCATCCACTTCAAGCTCGTAGACCAGCGAACCACCTCCAGAGACTGTTACGGCCGTTTGATATAGCTTCATAGGGAAATAATTCGGCGCCTGATCCACACCTTTGATCTTCTCCAACGTCGACAGCGATCGAGCCACCGATTTCGAACTCTCCGACCGAAAATCTTCGTCGGACTGCCACGAACGGCCGAAATTGTCAGTGTGATTAGTGAATCCAGGACCCCACTGATCTGAACCGCATGATAGCCTCCCGTAGTTGACCAACACGACACTGTGACCGGTTCCAGACGCATCATATGACGACGGATCAACCTGTACAATCTCCAACGAACCTACAACCGGAGGATCGGTAGCGATACTGTAAAAGCACAAATCGAGCTCACCGTCTTCGATGAACGCAAACAGATCAGAATAGGAGCCATCACGGACGAGATTCTCAGGCCACGGCGATCTCCATGAGAAAACCAGTGTGCCTTCTACGGAGACATCGAACGACGGAGAGTGAGACTTGCCGTCGTAGTTGTCGTAAACAGTGAAGGTCCTGATGTAGAAGCGACCGGCGGGGAGAGGAACGACGTAGCAATTCTTCTTACCAAATGAGAGAGGGAAATACCTGAGAGTCTTCTCAGCGACGAGATGGAACTGGAGAGGCTCAGAAACGACGGCGGTACTTCCACCGGAGTAGAATCGGTCAGGGAGCCATGTACGGTTGAAAGCATCGGTGGAACCTTCAGGAGATCCACAGTCAATGTAGAGAGAAGTATCTGCAACGAAAATCAGAGGAAGAAGAAATCAGTTCATCATCAGATCTAGGGATCGGAATATCCATCGGAGAGAAGAAACGAGAAGGAGAGAGAGGCGTACTGAAGGGGAAGGAGAGAGAGAGGGAGAGGAGGAGAGAGAGTGAGAGGAAGAAGGACAGAGAGAGGAAGGGCATTTTGGGAATAATAGAATTTCTTGGACTGAGAGAGAGTATAAGGTATGCATGTACTGTAATAAAGAAACTGAATAAGTATGTAAAAAAATAAAATTAAAAAAAAAAGGGGAAAGAGACAAGCGAGATTAGCGGGAGGCAGGAAGAAAGTTGGGTGGACTTAATTTGGTAATTAAAGACATTTACACATATTAATGCTTGACTTTTATTTTTTTGGGGCTAGATTTCTTTACCGTTATTTATGTTATATCTATAATCAAATAGACCACATAAAATATTCGAAATATTTTTATACAATTCGTATTTGTTTCTACGTTTGAAACGAAAATTTGAATATCCATTGTCATAAATACAAATACAAATATTTGAAATCAGTAATCTCAATTATCTGAACCATTTGTATCCGTAAATATTAAATAGATAATTTATTTAATATATATATATATATTAAAATTGTTATAATAATCAAATTGTAAATCAGATGATTATTAATATTGTTTTAACACGCATTATATAAATAAAAAAAGATAAATATATAATATATTTATGATTAGAGGATTAAAAAGTAATAATCGAAAATCTTTTTCATCTGTCTTTTCCAATCAAGATAGACATTCGGGTCAACATATCCAACAAACTTACATGGTTTAGCATGCTACCATTATATCTGTCTCATTGTCTATGAGGTTGATCTTCTTCTAACTTTTCTTCCTTATGGAAGTTGGGACATCGTCGTGGTTGTTGGGGCGACTCTTTGTAACTTTCATGAAGATATGGATAAGGTTGTGCGTGTAGTTCTCTCCGCCTAGAACATGATTCGGGTGGATGATTTGGTTGGAGAAAAAGAGGATATGGAGCGATATCATAATCGTCAGACATTTTCCTATCCGTTGGATGAGATAAGGCAAGACCTTCATTGTCCATCCATCCGTTTTTTTCTGAGCCGGTCCCTTCAGTTTTGCCTAATCATAATCTAGTGATTCTCATGCCTTATTATATTTTTAACGTTTTGTACCATGAACTTCTCGTCCGGTGATACACAAGTTGGTTTTGGAAAAAACTTATCATTTTGTGCCTTGGTTGATTGTCTATTTGAAGTGACCCTCCATTGGTACGGGGTTGGTGCCGATGACCTCATCACCCATCCCATATTCTTCTATCGGAATTGGAATGTCCATCATCACCCTCTCCAAGATGTTCACATTTATCAAGAATCCAAATAATAATAATTATACTATATTAAAATTCAAATCCCGATACACATAAAAAAAATTCAAATTCATAAATATATTTTCTCAAGACGATAAATCAATATATGTCGAAAAATACGAGAAAAATCAATGCTCTTTGAGAATAACCATCGACACTTGTTTCATAGATGTCACTCACACTCTCATTCCACGTCTATCTACGATGGTTCACAAACGGGGTGAGTATGATTAATTGCACACAATAAAACCGATGCATGTACGATCTTCGTACATCCAACATCCCACTCAATACACAATGTAATACACATATCAAATATAAGTATTTGTTCACCTACCCCACCCTTGAATGGATACTCGCAGTCGGGACTAGTACCCCTCCATGACTCCAACCTCCCGACACAAAAGATCGCACAAGATCTCAACCAGAATTTCAGCACAGCTGTAACGTTCACTAGGTCCATCGATCACAATCGCCTGACTATAACATTCATAAGATCCCAATAATCGTAATACTCGCGAGGTCCACATGACCCCCAGCTTCCTATCGCAATGCTCAAAATATTCCACCGGATTCCAATACAGGTTGCCACTTCTGTCAAAGGCACTGCAACCTTATTGTCTCTAATTCAGTATTCTTCATGCGGCACACTCACCTCGCTCTCCCTCATGTCAAATCTTGAAGGATTTCAAACTCAACTTTCGCGGTCTTACTACACTTTCGAAGCATTCACGATCTCTTTTGTGCTCGTTGAGATCTTTGAACACTTCGTAATATACGGGTTGCACCCTTACCATTAATCAACTAGTCATCGATCTAATTGATATTGATTAACAAATAATTTTTTTTTAAAAATTGAAAATTCGATAATAAAAAAAATATTGTCAAGGTTATAATATATAGTTTTGAATTAAATTTGTTGAAAAAATATTTAAAATTTAGGTTGAATTTTATCGATTTACAAATAATTAAATATCTAATCGACTAAATTATACTGGATTAAACCATTGACCATCCATCATTTAACCATTTAACATTCATATTCAAATGAAAATGATTAAATTGAAAAAATGTAATCAACCTATAATAGCTTAATTTATTAATAGCATATGCGAAGGGAATCTATCTATGTGTAGTGAAGATGAGATAACGTCAAATTCGTGAGTAAATTGACAGTGCACGTGAACAGTAAATCTAAAATAACAAAAACAATAATAATAAATACGTCATCGTCCAATCACAACATTAACTACCATCAACTTGACGTGGCATCCATGCACTACCCGACAATTACCTGCCCTAATTTACCTCAAATACTTATTTTTAATCTTATATAATTTTTGGGATTATCAAAAATGCCCCTGTAGGATAAAGTGTTTCAAAAATATTCTTGGCTGAAAAAAAAGTTTCAACTTCAAATCTACCCTTAAAATATTGATAATCTCATGTTACCCTTTACGACATTTTTTCTCTCTCCTCTAGAGCACCTCTAATTCTCGCGCGAAAATTACTGTTCCCCCCCACCACAACAGATTCGGCGAGAGTAGCTTGCAATCGGCATCAGATTCGCTGCCAATAGGTTGAAATCCTTTGTTGTCAACAAAGAAGCTTGCAATTAAGCACGTTCCGCAGAAAAACCAGGTGTGTATAGTGAGTTTTTCGTGTTTCTCTTGTGTCTATTGCAATGTCAAAGGTGACAGAGTGGGTCACAGAGTCGTACGGTCGCACTGGGTCACAGTCTCATCGAGGGGTCAAAGGGATCAAAGGTCGTCGCAGGGGTCCAAGGGTAAATGGGTCGCAAAGGGTCAAAGGGTCGCAGGGGTGCAAGGGTCGGATGGGAAAGGGGTCGCAAAGGGTTCAAAGGGTCGCATGGGTCCAAGGGTCGCATGGTAAAGGGGTCGCAAAGGGTTCAAAGGGTCGCAGAGGTAAAGGGGTCGTAGGGGTCCAAGGGTCGCAGAGGTAAAGGGGTCGTAGGGGTCCAAGGGTCGCAGAGGTAAAGGGGTCGCAGGGGAAAGGGGTCGCAAAGGGTTAAAAGGGTCGCAAAGGGTTGAAAGGGTCGCAGGGGTACAAGGGTTGCAAAGGGTTGAAAGGGTCGCAGGGGTACAAGGGTTGCAAAGGGTTGAAAGGGTCGCAGGGGTACAAGGGTCGCAAAGGGTTGAAAGGGTCGAAGGGGTCCAAGGGTCGCAGAGGTACAAGGGTCGCAAAGGGTTGAAAGGGTCGCAGGGGTCCAAGGGTCGCACGGTCGCTGTGGGTCACGGAATTTACCCCTCTTTTTATGTTTTTGTTACAGGTGTAATGGATACGGCGGATGAGAAAATCACACTGATTTATTTTTTGTATGATGGTAAATGGGAAAAAAACCCAAATGGAGAATCTGAATGGGTTGGTAGAGTTCAGGAAAACCAGAGAGTATTTTTCTTATGTCCTCCGGTTAGTCTGACATACCAGCAACTGACTGATGAGTTATGCGCAGAGATGATGGTGGATAATAATACAACGAAGTTGAAGTTAAGCTATTTGCCCAATATTTGTGAAAATAGGAAGCCGACATATATAATGAATGACAAACATCTTATTTGTTATCTGTTCGATCGCATAAGAGGAATTCGACCACTGCTGTATGTGGAAATAGAATCGGCAGGTGTGAATTGTGAAATCGAAATTGAAAGGGAAATTGAGCCTCTAATTCCTGCTTTTGAGAGGGAAATTGAGCCTCTAATTCCTGCTTTTGAGAGGGAAATTGAGCCTCTAATTCCGGCTTTTGGAAGCATTGCTAAAGAAGGTGAGGATCGAGGTGTTGTAGATTATGATGACTGTGTTATTGTAGATCTAGATAAAAGTAGAGTTGATGAGAGTAATCCGGAGACGGATGATTCTGATAGTGAACATACAAGCGAGTTAAGAGAAGAATGTGGGTGTGCCATGACTGTGGTAGTTGATGGAGTTGCTTGTGACAAGAATAAAGTTGTTTCTGATGTGCGAGCAGAGCATAAGTATGGTGATGGTGAGAACAACTCGCAAATGGTTGTTCACAATGGCGAAAATAATATCTTCGAGTTCGGAGATGGATTGGATCTTAAAATTGGGCAAGAGTTTGATAGCAAGAAGCATGTACAGGCATTTGTAAGGAAGGGTTCAATCGAAGCTTCGTTTAGATATACAACATTGAGATCTGATACGAAGCTGTGGGAAGTACGATGCAAGTTTTCCGGAAATGGTTGTAAATGGAAATTACGTGTGGCAGCAATCCCGAATTCCAAACGGTTTAGTGTGAGAACACATCATCCCATTCATAATTGTTCACCTGTATGTAAACGCACCGAAGCTACAAAGGGTACAGCGCAAATGGTTAAGGATTATTTGAAGGAGGAATTTGCCGGAAGTTATGAAACACCTCCAGCAAAAGAATTGATGGCTCGTGTAAAAGCAAAATATGGTGCCAATGTATCGTATTTGATGGCATTAAGAGGCAAATGCGGTGCTCAAAAGGATATTCGTGGTGATGACTTTGAACATTATAGGAGGCTTCCAGGGTGGTTGTACATGTTTTATATAAGAAATCCCGGATCTGTCGCAGATATTCAGTTCGACAATGATGGGAAAAGCTTCAAATACCTTTTTATGGCTGTCGGAGCGGCTATAAGGGGATGGAAATACATGCGTAAAGTGGTTGCCGTGGATGCGACATTTCTGACAGGAGTGTACAAGGGAGCATTGATTGTGGCGACCGCGCAAGATGGTGAACATCACCAATATCCTCTTGCATGGGGAATAGTCGACAGAGAGAAGGACGAATCATGGACGTGGTTTATGTCAAGATTGCAACAGGTGGTACCGGACGGACGTGATGTCGTTGTGATATCTGATCGCCATAAAAGCTTGATCAAAGCAGTCAAAGAAGTGTATAAAGAAGCTGATCATGGTTTTTGTGCGCGTCATATATCGCAAAATATAAAGAGCTACGTCAATAAAGGCCATGGTAGAAAGACGAAAAGGGGTGATACTGTGGCGGAAATGTTCTTCAGATGTGCGTCAGCATACACGGAGAACGAATTTGAAGTGCTATTGAATGATTTGAAGGCCAGGTATCCTAATGTTGCAAAGTATTTGGAGAAAGAGGAACTTGATCCCGTTAAGTGGGCAAGATGCAAATTTAAGAGGGAACGGTACAACTTATTAACAACTAATGGCGCCGAGTCAATAAACTCAACGTTGAAGAAGTCAAAAAAATTGTCGATCCTAGGGCTATTAGATGTTTGTTTGGGAAAGACAGTGGAATGGTTCAATAGGTATAGGTTGGAAGCAGCTACCGGTGATGATTCTCAAAAGTTAACACCTTACGTTGAGAAAACGTTACATGCACGGTTTGGACAGGCATCCAAGTATGATGTTATTGAATTGAACAGTCTCACTGATGAGTATGAGGTGAGAAATGAGATGGGTAGAAGATTTGTAGTGAGTCTTCAAAAAAGAACGTGCGAATGCAAAATGTTTGACGTAGATAAGTATCCATGCAGTCACGCAATTGCGGCAGCACATAAGGTTGGTAAAGGTGACAAGATACCAGATCTATGTTCACACTACTACCTTCGGGAGACATGGCGTTTGGCTTACCAAGAAACCGTGTATCCGGTTCCTGATTGCAGTGATTGGGACATTCCCCCTGACGTGTCTCAGCATGTGTTTGAACCTCCTATACTGTCTCAGAAAAGGCTAAGCGGGAGGCCTAAAGTGAATCGTTATCCTGGACCCGGTGAGGCTCGGAGAAGACAAACCCCGTCTGCTGCGTCGAGACAAACCCCATTTGTGTCGCCACAAACCCCGTCTTCTTCGTCGGTACAAAACCCATTTGTGTCGCCACAAACCCCGTCTTCTTCGTCGGTACAAAACCCATTTGTGTCACCACAAACCCCGTCTTCTTCGTCGATACAAAACCCATTTGTGTCGCCACAAACCCCGTCTGCTGCATCGTTACAAACCCCATCTTCAAAAGCCAGCATCACTGCCAGTGTTTGGAACGTGACAACCGAGACAACGCCGACTTCAAAAAAAAAAGAAAGCTTAGTAAGTTAGTAATTGTGTAATACTATATTATTTGTATTATTTTGATTAAAGTTTTTGGGACTTTCATCCTTATAATTCGATAAATTCTTCATTATGACTCATGCGACCAATGCGACCTCATGCGAACAAATATGACTCATGCGACCAATGCGACCTCATGCGAACAAATATGACTCATGCGACCAATGCGACCTCATGCGAACAAATATGACTCATGCGACCAATGCGACCTCATGCGAACAAATATGACTCATGCGACCAATGCGACCTCATGCGAACAAATATGACTCATGCGACCAATGCGACCTCATGCGAACAAATATGACTCATGCGACCAATGCGACCTCATGCGAACAAATATGACTCATGCGACCAATGCGACCTCATGCGAACAAATATGACTCATGCGACCAATGCGACCCTCACATGGATTAAATTAGAACACATGGATTAAATTAGAACCCATTCGACATTTTATCATTGTTAATCCGTAAATTCGTCAATTTCGTATGTATTGATCATTATATACGACCATACGACCAATGCCATTATCAATATGCCATTATCAATATGTCATTATCAATTTAGGATCAAAATAGACTATAATATAAATAATATCGACATTCGAAAACAATGTTGAATGTATTTTTCGAAATTTTGTCAAACTCATCCGACGAGTTCTTAAAACACTACTATCGCTTTTGTAGCACAGACATTGGTTATACACAACTCAAATAGGGACACATGGGTCATAATCTGTTTTAACCATTGATTGACGTTGTAAATGTATTGTTTTGATTGGTCTGTTACGGTTTATCATTATAAACCCCGTAAATTCGTAGATTTTGCATGTAATGTGACCGTGCGACCCATGCGACCCATGCGACCCATGCGACCCATGCGACCCATGCGACCCATGCGACCCATGCGACCCATGCGACCCTAATTTGTAATTAATTAGTTTGACGTTATAAATGTATTGTTTGCTTGGTTTTGGTCATTTTATCATCTTAAACCCGTAAATTCGCCGAGTTCGCATCTATTCATCAATATATGCGACCCATGCGACCCTAATTTGTAATTAATTAGTTTGACGTTATAAATGTATTGTTTGCTTGGTTTTGGTCATTTTATCATCTTAAACCCGTAAATTTGCCGAGTTCGCATCTATTCATCAATATATGCGACCCTCATTTGGAATTAATTAATTCGTAATCGTAAATTCGTGGATTTCGCATAAATTGATCCTTATATGCGACCATGGCACCCATGCGACCCGCCGAAAATTCCGTCACCAAAATTCCCGCCGAACTTTTCATCATATTTGAAATTTTTTTAAAAAATAACATCTGCAGGTCATGTCTTTTCGAATCCCCTCTGACGGCGATTCGATATCCAGGTCATGTCTTTTCGAATTACAGTCGTTTCCTTTTTAACAATAACGACACAAACTCTCTCTCTACTATCGTTCCTTCAATTTTTCCGAAAATGTTCGTGTTCCCTTCTTTCTTCAGAGAGATTTTTCCGCGCTATCTGGAAGAGAACTACATTGTAATCTTCTTCATCAGTCTCTCTGTCGGTATGTTACACGTAGAGAATGTAAAGATTTGACTTGTTTTTTCATTTTTTGTTACAGGACATCCCGACGATATTTTTCGATGATGTCATGTACGGGAACACGAGGGAAATAGCAACGCTTAAATGGACTGGGTCTATCAGAAGATGGTATGTCAAGTTGGATGGCTCCAGATTCACTGATGGGTGGAAAGATTTCGCCAACGACCTAGACTTAAGTGTTGGGGATT
The DNA here is from genome assembly GCA_036759665.1 of Gynandropsis gynandra. Classification (NCBI taxonomy): domain Eukaryota; kingdom Viridiplantae; phylum Streptophyta; class Magnoliopsida; order Brassicales; family Cleomaceae; genus Gynandropsis; species Gynandropsis gynandra. The sequence continues at coordinate 776,242 of CM071876.1, forward strand.
ACTTACTTTTCACTCACGAAGGTGACATGGTCTTCCTTGTCAAGTTCGCCACTCCTGCTCCAAGGATTTTACGAGAAACTGTGGTACCAGTCACTCGTTCGAATCTGGCCGCAGATGAAGTGGTAAGTGACTTCAATATGGTTTTATTCCTTGCATGGGTAAGGATTTTCACGATTTTTATTCCTTTCTTCGGATGTCGCAGACACTTCCGATAGGGTTTGCGAGGTCGAACGGTCTTTGCCATAGACGGTCTAAGGTATATCTGATGCTAGGATACTCCACGGCGTGGGAGGCACGGCTAAGGCCCGTGGCACGTGGTGGCGCTTCCATCAGCAGGGGTTGGAGAAAGTTTTGTCTCGACCATCGACTAACCGAGGGTTGTAACCTCGTAGTCGAAATCTTTGATAATTCAGCATTACCCATGCTTCAGTTTTTCCCTAAAAATGACAGTGTTTGATTTTCAGTTGTGTTTGGATGATTTTCAGTTGTGTCTTGTATTTGGATGATTTTCAGTTGTGTTTGGATGATTTTCAGTTGTGTCTTGTATTTGGATGATTTTCAGTTGTGTTTGGATGATTTTCAGTTGTGTCTTGTATTTGGATGATTTTCAGTTGTGTTTGGATGATTTTCAGTTGTGTCTTGTATTTGGATGATTTTCAGATGTGTTTGGATGATTTTCATTTGTGTCTTGTATTTGGATGGTTAACATTTGTGATAATATTGAAGTTCCCCCGAGGGACAAGGGTCGCAGGGGTCCAAGGGTCGCAGATGGACAAGGGTCGCAGATGGACACGAAATAATAATTATTCATATTATTTGTAAATAAGTAATTGTATTTGTAAATAATAAATAATAAATTTTTCATATGATTTGTAAATGATAGTATTGAAGTTCCCCCGATTCAATAATAAGTATAATAAATTATTCATATTATTTGTAAATAAGTAATTGTATTTGTAAATAATAAATAATAAATTTTTCATATGATTTGTAAATGATAGTATTGAAGTTCCCCCGATTCAATAGTAAGTATAATAAATTATTCATATTATTTGTAAATAAATAATTGTATTTGTAAATAATAAATAATAAATTTTTCATATGATTTGTAAATGATAGTATTGAAGTTCCCCCGATTCAATAGTAAGTATAATAAATTATTCATATTATTTGTAAATAAGTAATTGTATTTGTAAATAATAAATAATAAATTTTTCATATGATTTGTAAATGATAGTATTGAAGTTCCCCCAAGGGACAAGGGTCGCAGGGGTCCAAGGGTCGAAGAGGGACAAGGGTCGCAGGGGTCCAAGGGTCGAAGAGGGACAAGGGTCGCAGGGGTCCAAGGGTCGAAGAGGGACAAGGGTCGCAGGGGTCCAAGGGTCGAAGAGGGACAAGGGTCGCAGGGGTCCAAGGGTCGAAGAGGGACAAGGGTCGCAGGGGTCCAAGGGTCGAAGAGGGACAAGGGTCGCAGGGGTCCAATGGTCGCAGAGGGACAAGGATCGCAGGGGTCCAATGGTCGCAGAGGGACAAGGATCGCAGGGGTCCAATGGTCACAGAGGGACAAGGATCGCAGAGGAACAAGGGTCGCAGGGGTCCAAGGGTCACGACCCTTGAACCTCTGCGACCCTGCGACC
>CM071876.1:780933-814142 GCA_036759665.1 Gynandropsis gynandra
AACTGACCCATGCGACCCAAACCAACTCACTCAGACAACCGACTCAAACGACCCTTAGACCCCCTGCGACGCTCAAGCGACGATTGCGACCCAAACCGACTCACTGAGACAACCGACTCAAACGCCCCTTAGACTCCCTGCGACGCTCAAGCGACCATTGCGACCCAAATCGACTCACTCAGACTCAACAGACTCACTGACACTCACACCCATTTCAAATCAATAAACCATTCTGGGACTCGACAGCCTGCAAACCCTAGAAATCGACGCTCAACCGACCATCGCGACCCAAACCGACCCACTGAGACAACCGACTCTTGCGACTCAACCGACTCACTGAGACTCAACCGACTCATTGACACTCACACCATTTCAAATCAATAAACCATTTTGGGACTCGACATCCTCCAAAACCCTAGAAATCGATCTACTTACACTTATTGACGCCATTGAAGATTGACTCGTGCTCTCTTCTCCACCGCTGCTGATTCTAGCCATTTCCTTCTTGCCAACTTCGAATTTACTTCTTGCCAACTTCGAATCGATCCCTCTCAAGTTCGAAATCACTTGTTCTTTCTTGGCTTTTACTCTCCCAGAATGCGGGTTTGGCTTTTACTCTCCCAGAATGCGGGTTTGGCTTTTACTCTCCCAGAATGCGGGTTTGGCTTTTACTCTCCCAGAATGCGGGTTTGGCTTTTACTCTCCCAGAATGCGGTTTTTCCCACGTTCGAAAATTAAGGATAAATTTGTCTTTTCTCCAGTTTTTTTTTTCCGATTAAATAATTATTTTAGGGAAGGGTATTTTTGAAGCGTTTTAGCCCTACGAGGGTATATCTGATATTCCGCCTAATTTTTTTTATATACTATTACAAAATTATATAACAATCTAACAAACTATTTTATATTTTCACTGTTTTTATGTTATTATTTACTAATAAAAATTAAAACATTTAAATAAATATGTACATTAGATAATATTGCATATAAAAGGCAGTAGTTTATGTATTAAAATATAATATTTACACACAATTCATAATTTGTACAAAATATTTTTAGTTTCTTTGTTAGTATTGAGATAACATAATTACATAATTAAACTTTACACAAAAACCCCACTTCATTCACAAAATAAAAAAATCTAATTAGTTTAGATTAATGATTTAAACATATATATTTTTCATTTTAAATCTAGATTTTAATATTAGAAAATTATTCACATTATTAAAAATATTAATTTTATAAAGTAATTCGAATTTAAATTCGATAGAGACACAAGGAATGTAAAATCCATAAATATTCTATAAAAATACAAAAAAAATGTGGGACTTGTGATTTGGATCATGACACCCACTTTCTTTTAGTAATAAATTCAACTGATTTAGTGTTTAATTAAAATAACACTCATAATTTATAAGTTAATTTTAGGACCCAACATGATTAGTGGATGTGTGTGAGTGTCATATACTGTCCAATGATAAGGTCACGTTTTCAACTAAAGTATTATTTCTTTTTCCATTACGAAATTATACAATATATATATCATGAATTTAGACTTATCTTTTTTTGGTAATTTAATTAATATATATGGATAACATCTGATTATGAATTTAAAATGATATATATATTTATATAGATTATGCAATGCGCATAAAAAAATATTGTAGATTTTCACAATTATAACGAATATTTGTATTTGAAATACCTAGAAAAAATTGTATCCTGTTATTAATAATAATAAATAAAACATTAGAATAAGTTAAGATATGTATAACTTTCAAAAGAAAATTCTTTATTGTACTTTTATATATTTTTTAAAAATTCATCCTATTATATTTGAAATTTTATGAACAAATAATTAGCGTTAAATATATTTCCTTAGAATGTGTTAAGGTTTTAATACTTAAATAGTGAAAATTTATGGTTTGATATACGAACTATCATTAAAAAAGTGTGGTTTCACATGAATGGGCCTTAAAAGGCCCGTTAACCCGACCCGATCCGACTTGACCCGACCCGAATATATATGTCCACGTGTCTTGTGCGGTGTACGTTCTCATCTTCGTGCCACATAAAAAGAAAAAAAATCTATTTGAAAAAATAAAAATAAAATAAAACAGAAAAATTAGTGGTGCGAATTAAAAGAAAAAAAAATAGTTTTCGTAAATTAGAGTTTCCAAGACTGAACTCCTTGTCGAGTTCCGCCATGGCCACCGTTGCTCCGGGACGAGCCAACATCGGACCTCCATCGCCATTTCTGGGCAAGAGGTTGAATCTAAACCCTAAACCCTTCTCATGGAAACCCCCTATCTTAAACCCTAATAAAACGATCAGTACCAATTTTCGCGCGCAATTAGTCGACGCGGTTCATAATCTCTTCGTGGGTGTCGGAGTCGGACTTCCATGTACGGTCATGGAGTGCGGCGATATAATCTATCGTAGCACCTTACCGAAATCAAACGGCCTGACGATCACTGCTCCTGGAATGGCCTTAGCTTTCACTGCTTTGTCATATCTATGGGCGACACCTGGAGTGGCTCCAGGATTCTTCGACATGTTTGTTCTTGCGTTTGTCGAGAGATTATTCAGACCTACTTTCAAGAAGGTAGCTCGGGTTTTTGTTTGTTCGGATTTGTTCATGTTTTCCACTCAATTTTTCATGTTTCTTGTAATGATTAGGGTTAGGTTTGGTTTTGCAGGATGATTTTGTCTTAGGGAAGAAATTGGGTGAAGGCTCGTTTGGTGTCGTATATAAGATTTCATTATCCAAGAAACGTTCCTCGAAGGTATATAAATGCTTGATAAGATTGAATAAGTATTCAATGTTGTGCTTCATGTTTGATTGTGATAGAAATCTTGATCTATGTGAATTTTTAGCTGAATTCATGACTTTTATTGCAATGATCACATTGGAAATGGGTTTTTCCTTTTGAATTTTAGAGTCTTTTTTACCTTAAGATTTGTATAAAATTTGTGTTTATCCAACAAGGGATTATATTTGATGCATGATTGATTGTGATAAAAATCTTGATCTATGTAAATTTTTAGCTGGAATTCATCACTTTTATTACAATGATCACATTTGAAATGGGTTTTTCCTTTTGAATTTTAGAGTATTTACCAGTAAAAATTATTCACAATACCTTGAGATTTGTATAAAATTTGTGTTTATTCAACAAGGGAACATATTTGATGCATGATTGATTGTGATAGAAATCTTGATCTATGTAAATTTTTAGCTGGAATTCATCATTTTTATTGCAATGATCACATTTGAAATGGGTTTTTTCCTTTTGAATTTTAGAGTCTTTTACCAGTAAAATTGATTCACAATACCTTAAGATTTGTATAAAATTTGTGTTTATCCAACAAGGGAATATATATTTGATGCATTCTTTTGTTCTTTTTGTGGGTATTTATAGGAGGGTGAATATGTATTGAAAAAGGCTACTGAATACGGTGCAGTAGAAATTTGGATGAACGAACGCGTTCGAAGAGCTTGTGCGAATAGTTGTGCTGATTTTGTTTATGGCTTTCTCGAGGTACTTCTCTTCATATATTGGCATGTTCTTTTGCAAGACTCTAAGTCGGAGTTAAAACTCAGAGTCAAATCTTTTGTTCGTTTGGTAAATCTTAATTTTGAAGTTCAAACTCAAAGTCTGAACACGAAATTTGAGTCGTAACATTTTGGATGCTGAAATTTTCAACGTTTTAACTCGGATTTCAAGTCCAAATATCCAATATTGAGATACCCTTTAAAAATACTCAAATTGTATAATTCATATTATATATGCTTAATTTGTATTTATACATATATTATTATATATTTTAATATTTTTCTTTTACAAAAATCTTAATTTAAATCAACAAAAAAACTAAACTTTAATTTGAAATTGTCAAACAAACAACTTTAAAATTGATTTCAAGTTAAGACTTAACTCTAATTTTCAACTCAAACAAAAAATTCTTCAAAAGAACATGCCCTATGATTGAAATTAAAAGATTAGACATTGTTGTAGATTTATGATTATCTTTATCATTGAACTATTTACAGAATTCTTCGAAAAGAGGACCCGAATATTGGCTGATATGGAAATACGAAGGGGAATCAACGCTCGCTGATTTGCTGCAGAGTAAAGAGTTCCCATATAATGTTTGTACTTACTCCTCATCTTTCTTTGTTTCTGTTGATTACTTAATAGATTCAGTCAAATTCTAAGATAAATGTGGAAAAATGTTAGGTAGAAACTTTGATCCTCGGAAAAGTTCAAGATTTGCCTAAAGGGATTGAAAGAGAAAATAGAATTATTCAAACCATTATGAGACAACTCTTGTTTGCACTCGACGGTCTACACTCAACCGGGATTGTCCATAGGGATGTAAAGCCTCAGAATATTATTTTCTCGGAAGGTAATTATCTTAATTCGTGAAACGTTTTTTGGGCAAAGAATCTGATCAAATGATGATGATATGACTTTTGTTCTACTAAAATACTTGGTAGGTTCTCGGGCATTCAAGATCATTGATCTTGGTGCTGCAGCCGATCTCAGAGTTGGCATTAACTACATTCCGAAGGAGTTTCTCCTCGATCCCAGGTTTTGTATCTGACTTTGTTAAAGATCGGAGCTTTAAAAGGGTTTTTTCCCTTTGCGTTCTAAGATTTTGTCAAATATGGGTTTTGTTTTAACTAATCGAAAATGTTCCAATTTGAATATTCCGATAAATTGGAACATTACACTTTCCTCACGTCTAGATTCAGTCCTACATCGCAATACTGGCCTAATGTCGAAACATTCAAATTTGGAACAAACAAAACTATAATACGATGTCAAATATGGATTTGAAATCTGACTAATCCAAAAGTTAGCTTAAGAATTTAGGTTTTTCAATATATATAATCTAAATTCTTAAGCTAACTTTTGGATTAGTCAGATTCAAATCCATATTTGACATCGTATTATAGTCTTGTTTGTTCCAAATTTGAATGTTCCGGCCTTAGGATTAGTCAGATTCAAATATATATATATATATATAGTCCGACACGACATAACAGATTCAGAAGGAGTCATCTTTTCGGCTTTGTTGCTTTCAGGTATGCAGCGCCCGAGCAATACATCATGAGCACACAAACTCCATCAGCGCCTTCAGCACCGTTTGCCACCGCACTTTCACCAGTTCTATGGCAGGTGATAACTGTTATAAACTAATCCCGCTCCCTTCGTTAAACAAAATAATTGACTTTTATTGTTCCAAACAGATGAATTTACCCGATAGGTTCGATATCTACAGCGTAGGTCTCATCTTCCTTCAAATGGTAAGTAGCAATTCACCCATCATTTTCACCTTAATCTATGTGTTATAATGATCTTTCTTGGCATATGTTAGAGCTGAAATTACGTTTTTGACACTCGTTTTCATTTGCCCAAAATTAGTTTTCGATTCAATTATTCGTTTACACGAAATTATAGTTTCATGGTATTTAGAACTTATCTTCAAAATGCATTCGATCAAGGGATATGTTGGGCCATATTATTAAATGATGTGAAAATAGCTCGAACAATATCTTCAGAATATTCAATAAGATCTCAGAAAATATCTTCGTAGGATTGTATTACTTAGACTTATTCTCTTACAAAAAGATTCTTAGCTTTCAATTCAATTATTCGTTTACACGAAATTATAGTTTCATGGTATTTATTTAGAACTTATCTTCAAAATGCATTCGATCAAAGGATATGTTGATCCATATTCAATAAGATCTCAGAAAATAGCTCGAACAATATCTCCAGAATATTCAATAAGATCTCAGAAAATATCTTCGTAGGATTATATTACTTAGACTTATTCTCTTCAAAATGCATTCGATCAAGGGATGTTGATCCATATTATTAAATGATGTGAAAATAGCTCGAACAATATCTTCAGAATATTCAATAAGATCTCAGAAAATATCTTCGTAGGATTTTACTACTTAGACTTATTCTCTTACGAAAGATTCTTTCTTTCAGGCAATCCCATCCTTACGCTCTGACAACGGTCTCATTCAGTTTAACCGTCAACTTAAAAGATGTGACTACGACTTAAATTCATGGAGAAAACTAGTGGAACCCCGAGCAAATGTTGATCTTCGTAAAGGGTTCGAATTATTAGACTTAGATGGCGGAATCGGATGGGAATTATTAACATCGATGGTTCGATACAAAGCTCGACAACGAATTAGCGCAAAAGCAGCTTTAGCTCATCCGTATTTCGATCGAGAAGGATTACTTGCATTATCTTCAATGCAAAACTTGAGAATGCAATACTTTAGGGCTACACAACAAGATTATAGCGAAGCCGCGAATTGGGTTATTCAATTAATGGCGAAATCTGGTACAGAAAAAGACGGTGGCTTTACCGAAGCACAACTCCAACAACTTAGGGTTTGTAATTTTATCTACTTGTAGGGACGGATGTAGCGTATATTTATTGGATTATTTTGTAAATTGTGTATTGAAATCGCAGGAGAAAGAGCCTCGGAAGAAGGCGAGTCCGCAGCGGAATGCTCTTGCCTCAGCTCTTCGGGTTCAGAGGAAGTTGGTGAAAACGTTGAACGATACGATGGATGAATTAAACGAACAACGGAAAACCTTCTGGTGGAGCCGGTGGATCCCTAGAGAAGAATGAATATAGAAGTTGTATATGTATATGTACGTACATACCTCATATTATATCATATCATTTACTAATGTAAATCTTATCAAACACACCCAATATTATTTAGTTTGTAATAATACCGTTACATAATCTAAGATCTTGTGAATTTTCGAAATTTCGGTCAAAATACATACCATAGATGGATTTTTCGACTATCCATCGACATCGAAACATGATCGAGATGATTGATGATTTAATGCATCATTCCGAGCTTTTAAGAAGTTTAAATTACTCGATTGTCTTTCCGCCGCCCCAAGCAAGAAAGCTTTCCTGCGATCCGAATTCCTGAATACAAAACAAGAACAATAAATGATTCAAAAGATCCCATTTTTCGTGGATAACATCGAAAACTAGGGGTGAGCATTTCGGGTTACAAGGATCGATTCGGACCGACCGAACCCGAATAACTTAATCTAATATGAGATATATGGGTTTTATAGAATACCCATATGGGTTCAATATCAAAAACTCAAATGGATTCGGGTCGATCCGGGTTCGGGATAACCCGAAGAATCCTAACAAACCCTATCCCTAAACCGTGAGTCGTGACAGAACTCCCTCCCCCCTCACTCACACGTTTAAAACCCGTTTAAAACCAGAATTACCCGTTAAAAATCCGAATTACCCGTACTTAAATAACCCAAAAAACCCGAATCACCCGAAATATCTAAATAAACCAAATACAATTCGAGTTTTTGGGTTCAATGTTTCAAAACCCGATCAATCCGAACCCAAACCGAAACCCGAAGAGCCCGTCCCGAAAACCAAATGGGTTTTTTGGGGTTCAATTTTTTATAACCCAAGGAACCCGAACCCGGACCGAACCCGAGGAACCCATCTCGGAACCCGGACTGCCCACCCCTATCAAAAACAGAAAAAAGGGTCAGTACGATTTGGCTCAAACGAAACTCGGGGGGAGTATCAAGCTCTAGATTTGATGGATCAAAAGCAAGGTTTTGACATTCCTCGAGATCGCGTTTAAATTCATCCGTTCCTAACTGAGCGTAATCAGAAAGACGGGTTTTGTTCTTCGCATTTCCATCATCTTTCTTCGGAGATTGGCTTTGAAGAAGATCATCACACAATGACAATGCTTCGACAAGCTGTTGTGAATCAAGAATATACTGAGAATTGCTATCCCACCATTTTGGATCTTCTTCAGCTTTATCAGTATGATCTTTAGCTTTCATTTCAATCTCATTAGCATCATTCATTTGATATTCTTGCTGTTTGGATACAGATTCAGATTCAATCTCATTAGCATCATTCATTTGATGTTTGGATTCAGATTCATCTTCAGGACAGTTAGGTTGAATCTCATTGTTCATATAATCTCCTGTCTCTGCAGTCTTTGAGAAGAAAATCAGACAAGAACAACAAGAAGATGTTAGTTTAATGCTCAAATGATGATTATCTAATGATTATGGATAATTTTTACAATTAAGCAAAATGTTAATTATATTTTATAACCCTAATTCAGTATCTGAATTGGTGAGCCATCAAAAATTCGGAAAAAAGTTATCAGGCAACTATTAACTGATATAATCTGTGTGATTGATACGAGAATATTCTGTAAGATCTTATTTAATATTCTGATTATATTCTACAAGATATTCCGGATATCATGTGATATTTTATTAGAATACCAAATAAGATATCACCGATTTAGTAAGAATCTGAATTGGTGAGCCATCAAAAATTCGGAAAAAGTTATCAGAAAACTATTAACGGATATAATCCGTATGATTGATACGAGAATATTTTCTAAGATCTTATTTAATATTCTAATTATATTCTACGAGATACTCCGGATATTATGTGATATCCGGATATTATGTGATATCTTATTAGAATACCAAAGATATTCGCGAGTATTGTACGGATATTCTGCGATATTATATTTCCTTTTTCCTATAATATTATATAAGAAAGTAATTTCGTGATTAATAAAATAACGAGAAATTGATTCGACTTATTCTAAGATGTAGTCGCATATTTTATAAAAAACTTGTGAGAAATTAGAGAATTCCATCCGAACCCACGTCATAATTGATGGAGAAATTGATCTCAGATCACTCGTGTACGATCTTAATCATTCAAAATCCTCTAAAAGGGTAATGGATTTGATCCAATATTTAAGAAAACAAAATCGAAATTTTCAAAATCAGATTAGATCTCAATTATGGATAATTGTTAAAACACGCTTCCGCAAAGACAACATATTTATCAATTGAGTAATCTCTAAATGCTAAAATGAGACGATAAATGTAAGAAAATACGAGTAGCCGTTACGCAAAATAGAAGAAAAGAAATTTACCTGAGCACGAGGAACCGCGGTAGAATTTAAAGATTCATTCTCAAAGTGAATCTTAGAGCAATGCTTTTCGATATATCGAAGCTCGGGTGTCACCACTTTTGGAGTCATCGTAACAATATCGTCTTGTTCTGCGATAACAATTTGCTTGACCGCTTCTTTCTGCGTCTGCGGCTGCGGCTGCGACTGCTGCTGCTGGTAGAATATCTTAGAAACAACAAATTCGCCGTCTTTTTCATCTTCCTCGATCCCCAGATGATATTGATGCATAACCCAATTAGTTTTTCCCGATTTTTTTCCTCCATAAAGAACCATAATTTTCTTACAACCTCTTTGAACACCATCAATCATCACCGGTTTAGTCTTTCCTGTCTTATGCCAACGCACATCGCCAATATCGTCATCGTGAATCTTCCTTCGTTTTCGATTTCCGGTATTATAAGCTTTGATTGATCTATGGAAGAAATGAGACATTGATCCATCTTGCTTTACACCTATATGTTTATAATGATTTTAAGACAAATTCGTTTAATTCGAAATCACGAGAAAGATAAAAAAAATAGTTACCGGGTAAGTTCTTAGGATGCGTGTAACAAATTCCGTCATCTTCGTGAACCGTTGGAATGAATTCATCGATAAACGGATGAGGCTTTAATCCCGATAAACCGACTTTTGCTTGTAAATGCCATATGATTTCTTGCTCAGATGGATCAAATTTCACTCCTCTAGGCAATCCTGGCGATGACCTGAGGATTCATAAAACTTAAATGTTTTAAACATGAAGTGAAAAAATTTTTACTTTTACTTTTAACATAGGGAATATAGTATAAAAAATATCAAACTATTTTATTTTAGTCTATAAAACATGAATTATTATCTTTAACCTAAAACTAAAAAAATTTATTTTTTTTGCCTTAAAAACAATAACTTTAAGAATATAGCGTAGAAAATACCAAACTTTTTAATTTTTACCTATAAAACACAAATTATTACTTTGAACCTAAAAATTTTGAATTTTTACATTTTGTCCAAAAAACACAAATTTATCAAATTAATCATATCCTAAAATTAGTGTTTTTAAGGTAAAAAAAAATATAAATTTGGATTTTTTTAGGTTAAAAATAATAATTCATATTTTATAGACTAAAATAAAATAGTTGGATATTTTTTATGCTATATTCCCTTTAACATATAATAAAAAGATTATCGAAATAGTTTCTCAGAAGAAATCGGAAAGAAAAAGGCGAGAAAGAGTCCGTCTTTACATCGCTGTTGTCGATGATATGATGACAATTCGGACAATGTTTTGTTGGATTGCTTTTCCATTCAACTTTTTGCGGGTTGGAATATATCGATGCGTTCTTTATTTTGGTTGCAATTCGATTACCGTCTATCAACCATGAACGTCTGTATTCAACGAAGAAAAACGTAATCGAATCAAAGATAATTTCGGAAATTCAGACAAGAAAGGGTCAGTCTTAATTTATATGAATCGAGAAAATCATAGTATCAAACACAAATCTTTTGATAGATCAGATTGTTTAAATTCAGTTTGGTCCATCATAATCATCCTTAATCTCAATTCGTCGATACACAGGTTTTACAAATGAAAGGTCTAACATTCTGTTCTTGAATTAGCCAGATACTTCAGACTAAACCCTAATCCTTAAACCTTAAACCCTAAAACCTAAACCCTAAACCTTAAACCCTAAACCCTGGAACAAAAAGGAAACTGAAAAACAACAGAATTTCAGATTTGAATTGGCCGGATACTTGAGACTAAACCCTAAACCTTGAACCCTAAACCCTAACATTCTTGAATTGGCCGGATACTTGAGACGAAACCCTAACATTCTTGAATTGGCCGGATACTTGAGACTAAACCCTAAACCTTGAACCCTAAACCCTAACATTCTTGAATTGGCCGGATACTTGAGACTAAACCCTAACATTCTTGAATTGGCCGGATACTTGAGACTAATCCCTAAACCCTAAACCCTAACATTCTTGAATTGGCCGGATATTGGAGACTAAACCCTAAACCCTAACCCTAAACCCTAAGCCCTAAGCCCTGGAACAAAAAGGAAACTGAAAAACAACAGAATTTCAGATTTGAATTGGCCGGATACTTGAGACTAAACCCTAAACCTTGAACCCTAAACCCTAACATTCTTGAATTGGCCGGATACTTGAGACTAATCCCTAAACCCTAAACCCTAACATTCTTGAATTGGCCGGATATTGGAGACTAAACCCTAAACCCTAACCCTAAACCCTAAGCCCTAAGCCCTGGAACAAAAAGGAAACTGAAAAACAACAGAATTTCAGATTTGATCAGCACATCTGAAAAACAATAAACTGATGTCTAATCCAAGATTGGTTCCAACCAAAGCTCAAATCCAAGAACATTACTCCACAAATGCAGTCCTAAATTAGTATCAGATCATTAAGAGAACGAAATGAACTACTTACACAAATTAGGGTTACAGAAAGAAACCAGGAATTGTGAAACAAAACCATAACTCGATAATCTTAAGCAAACCCAGTTTATATTACCCTTCTAAATCATGGGAACTAAGATCATTAAACTCCATTGATAAACAAAAACAAGAAAGATTTCACCTTTTGACCCCCCACTAGTTGATTACAATTGTCAAGAACCATTACTTAGATTCCAGATTTCACTAAAACATTGAAAACCCAATTCTTAACCAAATGCGTAATAAAACAAAAGATACTTACCCCGCCATGAGAGCTTAATGGATAAAAGACCAGAGAAAAAATAGCAGAATCAGAAACCCTAGCCAGCCAATCCCTTCACCGATTGTAAGACAGAAGATCAAGTGGAAATTTCAAAACTTTTATGGATATCGCAATGAAAAAAGGGTTATTATGAAACATAAATCTCTGTCGGAAGTGGAAGACAAGGCCATTGTATAGAGAGAAACCATAGCTGCCACTGTAAGAGGGAAATTATTGACTTGGACTTCGAACAGGAGACTTGCGTTGACTCCACAAAAATATAATTTAAATAAATTTAAAATTAAAATTAAAATCAAAAGGCCTATTAGCTCAGCTGGTTAAAGCGTCGTGCTAATAACGCGAAGGTCGCAGGTTCGAGACCTGCATGGGCCAATCTATTCTTTTTTCAAAATTTACGTAATACCCCTATATTTTGAGGATATTACAACTCGAGTCCGCTAATTATTTTGTCGTATTTTCCCCCAAAATTAAGGAATTAAAATAGAGAGAGAAAGATGAGCGGAAATTATAATATTTTTAAACTTACCCCTGTTTTTCGAGTAAAGTCTTCATCAACCCCAATAGTTTTTTTTGATATTTTCCCTCCACATAAGATGATAAACGTACTTTTTTTTATAAAGAAATTGAATCTCATTCCCAATTAGGTTTTAATATGGATTTTTTATATTATATATTAAAGTTACCATATGATAATTAAGTGAAAAAACTCTCCATATATACCAATATTTTATTTGATTTTTGCCATTTCATGTTTTATAAGAACGCTCTTAAAGGATTTTTAAATTATAAATATTAGTTCTTCATACATGATAATATTTTTGAGAAAATCAAATTGTTTTTGTTGACAAGAAATTTCACATATTAATATACAACACCACCATTTTCTCTATGATTTCGACGTCTTGTTACTTTTATGTTATTTGTCAGAATTTATCATACAATATTCATATGTTATCATAATTTCTTTTTGAATCTCACGGTTGACCATTGAATGTTGTTTTATAGGTGGTTCCATTAATTATTTAAAGTCTACTCCAAGTCAAAGTGTTTTTTTTCGAGACCAATATTGATTTATCTTTGGTGATTTAGTTCGATTGATATTGAATAGATTGTCCTTGCATTCGTCATTCAATCACTTATTGGTTTCTTAGTGAAGTGAAATTTCATGGAAGACCAAAAAGCAAAAAGAGATTTATTGTTCATATGCCGAAGTTGACTATTGTATAATGGTGATTATCGTTTGTGAAATCAAATGGTTAAAGTCGTCGCTTGATAATCTAGGTGACGTGCATTCTCGATATGCTCATTTATCTTGTGATAGTCAATATGTTATCCACGTCGCTCTAACTCTAGTTTTTTTTAATGTACAAAGTATATTGAGGTCGACTGTTACTTTGTTCGCAATAAAATCCTCGTTGAAATGCTTGTCACATATCATGTTTCTATTCGTGAATAACTTGCCGACGTTATAACGAATTCGTTTGAAAAAAAAAGAAATTGAAATATTTATTTTTAAATTGGATATACAAAATCTATGCACACTAGTTTCAGAGATAATAACAAACATAATTGATTAATTGTATATATGTTTGAATTTGAAAATTATGTAGATTATCTTTAAAATTATTTTGGATATTGAATGTAGTGTATATTAATATATGAAAGTGTTTGTCAACGAAAACAATTTGATTTTCTGAAAATTTTGTCATGTATCAAGACCTAATCTTTATAGTTTAAAAATCTTTTAAGATTGTTCTTATAAAACACAAACCCGAAAAAATCAAATAAAAATATTGAGCGATGATTCTGTTACATCGAAAAGAAATATAGTATCGGAAAGAAATATAGTTTGAATCCCAACAATAATACTTAGAGCATAATGTCAATTGCATATTTTCTTTGTCGTAAATATAAGATAGATGGAATGCTAACAATTTCAATATCAAAAAGTATTTAAAAAAACCCATAAAACACAATATCATAAAGCATTGAATTTGAGATGGAGAATTTCTATAAATTATCAAATTATCTATATAAATCAATATGTTTAGGTGAATATAATATTTGTAAAAAATGATCGATATTGAGTCAGATTTAACTCCAATTAAGAAGTTTTTTATTAATTAGATAAACACAAAACCTTATCTCACTATTTTTTTATTTCAATTCTATGTTTTATTAATTCTTATTTTGTGGTGATTATAGTAATTATTCCTGGTTTACATTATGATTAAAATTGATACATGTTTCAGTTTAACTTTTTTATATTAATTTTGATTTAAAAAACGTATTTTGTCGGTTTATTTCATCTTTACGTTTTAAATTTATTTTTATTAAGATTTGTACCATTTTTTTAATAATTTATATTTAAAGTAATGATAAAATAATTATTATATACAATTTACAGAGAGACTTACCGTCTTAGCTTTATAAAAATTTAGATATCAAACATTTAATATATATATATATATAGAAAAATATTGAATGCAGGTTATAATTACCTGAAAATGTTAATGATAAAAAAAACAATTATATTGAGTGTTCAAAAGGTTGCTTTGGAGATGGAAAATGTGGATTGTACATTCCCCACCACCTTTAAAATCCACTCAAATTGAATGAATGAATCCTTCATTTATTTGGTGAATGTCACTATGAATGACACAACATCAAGTTTATATATACATATATTATTTTTAAAATAATATTATTATATCACATTACATTCTCTTATTAATATATAAAATTTATATGTGTATACATTTATACGTACATTTTTCCGATAATTTTAAACTCTTAAATTGTATATAGAATCGAATTATCCGAAAAAACTCAGTTACTATTTTTATTATATTTACGTTTAAAATAAATATTGTATCTATTATTCTAAATAATTTTTAGTTTTTTTATGATAACAAAAAGTTTTTATCTATGGGTTTTTTTTAGTTTAAGATTATGCCAAATATATTCCGAGAACATTTAGAAGAAGAAAAAAAATCCAATGCTATATAAAAAAAATATTGGAAAATGGTTATAATAAAATATTTGAAAAATTTAAAGTCAACCCGTTAATGGAAAAAAAATCTGATGAAAGAAACATTGTGAATCATGTTTTGGTAGAAAGTGTTCGATGCAAATATATTTATATACGCAGTAATGTATGAAAATCATTAAAGTGTTTATTTTCTTTTCTTTTACATATAAACTCTTTGATTAATAAAATGAATAAATAATATACGTATTTTAAATTATTACTAAATAAAATATTAAATGTTTAATTTTGTCTAAATATTGTATGTTATATAAAGAGATGAAATGATATACATTTACATTTATTTTACTGATATGATAAGAGAATATTTTTAAAATTAATTTAATGTTTTTGTTTGATAATAAATTTTAGTACGTGTATTATTTAAGAAAATAATGAAAAGTTTTTTTATAAAACGAAAAATTTTAAACAAATTTATAAATTATATTTCGTGAATAATAATTAACTTTATTTGGCATGTATAAAAATCTAAATTGATGGGATATGTAAAGATCTAATGGAGGAATTCAACATGAAAACATAGAAAAATAATATTCATTCAAACAAAAACATTTGTCAAAATTGATCGACGGTGATAAAATTTTTAAAATAAATAATTTGCTAGATATTACATTGACTTTTGAAGAATACTATTTTTTGTACGATATTTTCTGTTTTCTTTTTACACTACCAAAATCTACAATAAGTCTTGTAATATGTCCTCGTCAGCATTTATATATATATATATATATGAACGGTTACACTATGTTATTTTTTTGTTAGACAATTATCGAAATTTATGAAATATAGAAGTAAACATATAAAGCTTTATTTTCCAATGTTGACCCCATAATTTTGCAAAAAAGAAAAAAAATTGTAAACTTCAAAGGAAAAAAAAACCTAAGATAAAATAGTCTTCTCAATTGAAAAGACATGCATGTATACTTATACATTTCGTCAACTGTATAATATACAATTTAATAAAACTATATAATATACAATTTAAAAAAAGTATATAATTTACAATTAGTCTCTAACATAAAATAAATATTTTATTCATTATCTAACGCACATATGCTTCATCTTCTTCTCGTTCTTCTCATCCTCAATGGCCTTGAAGTTCTCTCACATTCTCTTCATCGTTCTTTGCCTCTCTCTCTTCCTCTTCCTATTCCACCACCTCCGCCGCGTATCCACGGCGGCTCCGTCGTATCACCACCGTCTCAACTCTCCCGTTATCTCCTCTGTCAACCACCGTAAAGTCCTCTCCCACATATTCGACTTCACGGCGTTCCAACGCCGTAACGGAAGCTCCGGCAAAAGAAACGGTGGTCACGGCGTAGCAGAGGAAGACGACGACGGCGAGATCGATCCACGTTACGGAGTTGACAAACGCCGTGTTCCCTCCGGACCGAACCCATTGCACCATTGATGATATTTTGTATGATTTTTATTTATTTATTTTGCATGATGACTCCATTTAATACATAAGTATGTATATTACAATATCATTTATTCAGTTTTTTGTTCAACATCAGGTTTCATTAAAAGGAAAAGAAGAAGAAGAATAATTAGTAATTTTATAATTACGTGTTGATTTTGTTTGTTGTTTTTTAATATTTGTCACACGAGGATATATATATATATATAAGTATTTGTAAATATTGGTTTACTGAAGGAATTGACATTTTATTTATTTATTGAAGTTGATTTGATTATTATGGACGATGGTGTGTGAATATAATTGGAATAATTAATGAATTTAATTTTGGGGAATGAAAGTTTAATCGAGAGGGTCGTGGATAGTAATGATTAATTTATAAATAATTGCTTTGACTTTGGGATAAACCAACCAGTAGCTGCGACGGTACGTTTCAACTTGAGGGATTTTCTAGATGCATCTCATAATGCAAAAACGATAATAATAATAATAATAATAATAATAATAATAATAATAATAATAATAATAATAATAATAATAATAATAATTAGTGGAGGCATATTTGTTTATTAATTTCTCCGTATGCAAAAAATTTCATTATCACAACACCAGAAATTTTTGCAGACTTTTACGCACGTAAAGTAACAAATCACTGAAAAAAAAAAGAAAGATTTCGGGGTTGAATTTGCGGATTGAGTCATTCGTCTCTAAATTTAAGGACGGATTAGCGACTATTTAAGGACGGAATGATAAATTCTCTCTAATCCGTCCGTAAATTTGTCGCAAAATAGTCCTTAGGTCGTCCGTAATTCGGGACGGATTCAGGACTAATTTTAAGGCCGTCCGCAATTTGCGGATCGATTCACTATTCGTCCGCAATTTACGGACGGCTGAGCAATCCGTCCGGAAATTGCGGACGGTTTGGGGACGACATAATCGTCCGTCCGGAATTTCCGGACGAATTCATAAACCGTCCGCAAATTCCGGACGTATTCGGGACGGTTCGTCGGGAAATATTCATCTCAGTCTACAATCCGTCCAGAATCGGTTTTAAAATTTTCTATTTAATCTCTCATTTTCTACCCGTTTCTCACACACAAAACTCATATATTTCTCTTTATATCTTGTTATTGTTTGTGATTATAATGACATCGTCGTCGAGATCGAATATTTTTTGTTTCGAGACAGTGGATGTATAGAAAAATTGATCTGGAAACTCGAAGTGTATCGAAGGAGTTTGTAGAAAGCCTTACACAGTTTATGACGGTGGCGACAAATCAATAAGTTTATAGAGAAAACGGTAAGTTGGTTTGTCCATGCGTAAAATGCAAAAATGAAAAATTCGTTAATGAGAAAACCGTTTGGAATCATCTCTATTTAAGAGGGGTTACTTCAAATTATTTTATTTGGTTATACGACACGAAAAAATAGTATGATCAAAGACATATCAAACCCGTTTGGGTCCCTAATAATGTCTGGGAACAGCTGATTCTCTATTGGAAGACTCCTGAATTTAAGAAGAGAAGTGAGCGCGCTAGTCGATCTCGTCGTTCTGATAGAGCGATATATGGGTTAAGTGCGCATACTGCTGGTTCCCGCTCTTTCGTGGAGGTTTACGAAGATATGGTAAGATTTAAAATTTTGTAAAGTTTTATTACGAGTGACATTTGTTTAATACGTAAAACATCAATTTTGTTTTAGACGAAAGAGAAAGGATGTGAACCGTCGTACGTGGAATTGTTAGAACGTACACACAAGAAAAAATCCGACGGTTCGTGGGTAGATGCCAGGGAGAAACAAATTCACAACGATGTTGTGAACATGGCATCTGAACGAGTGTCCCAAATCCCACCAAAAGAAGATGAGATGCAACCGACTCTTTCTCAAGAACAATACAACGAGATGTATTTCGAGGTAAATTCAGTACATTTTTACAATAAATTTTTTATTAATAATTTAAATTTAAATTAAATTTCAATATTTTTTGTAGCACGTAACACCGTACAAAGGTCGTCTATTTGGTCTTGGATGAATGTCATAAAAACATGTGAGTTCCTCCAAAGGCAAGGAAAAGGTCGCGAACGAGGAATTACAAAACACAATCTCGGAGATGAAAGCACAATTAGAACAACAAAACTCACAGTTTAACTCTCTGCAAATAGAAGTTCAACGATCAAAGGGAACGTGAGCAGTGACTCAGAATGATGAAGACACACATGTCCACTATCAATTGGGATACGAGCGAAAACAATGATGATGACGATGATGATAATTCCCAATTACCACCTACTAATTTGTAAATGGATAATTTTAATATTGTATGAACTATTTTAATATTTTATGAATACTATTTATTTAATTTCAATTTTAGTTTTTTAAATTTTAGTTTTTTATTTTTTTATGATCGTCGGGTTTTGCAACGATTTCCGGACTAACAATATCGTCCGAAATTACGGACGGTTTGCGGACTACATATACCGTTTGTATTTGCGTACGGATTGTGGACGAAAATTGGTTGGCGACGCTCATTTACGGACGGCGCGTACCAGTCCCTAATCGGTCCCGAAGCTCATTTCCGGACGGATTAGGAACTGATTCGTCAGTCCCTAATCCGTGAATTTCTTGTAGTGAATTTTACTGATATTCATGCGTTCGCGTTGTAAGATATATATATATATATATATTTTGGTAGTTTTATAACGAAAAAAAGATATAAAATTATTGATCAATATAATGATTTGTTTTATTGAACATTTATTAAAACAATTTATAGCTTATGAATTCAGAACATATAATGTTATAATAGAACAATATATAATTATTAATTTTTTATTACATTGAGATGTTATAAATTATTATAATCAATAATAGGATGCATATTTTTTGTCAATTGGGATGTGAAAAATTTTAATTAATAAAATTATATTTATTGTAAGAATTGTAATTATTATTTTTATTTGATAAGTGGTTTCACAAAAACTACAAATTTCCATCAATTTGATATTATAGAAATATAATTAATATATATGTTACAAATGTCCCTTACCCTTCCAATTTCTCTCCAATTTCTTTCTTTCTTCTTCTTCGTTTGTTTTTTGGGTAGAGACAACTCTTGTACTACTGGAATGAGTTCGGCGACCACAGCGAGAATGTTACTGTCGATCCTTCTGTTGTCTCCGAGCTTAAAAGCAGTCATTATGTCTGATCCTTTCATTTCATTTAGTATTGGGTCAGATCCAACGTCTACAACTACACTGGAGTTTTTTGTGATCCGACTCTCGACAACACTCGGATCCGTACGATCGCTGGAATTGAACTCAACCACGCCGAGAGGATTGGTATTTTTCTGAAGAGCTTGGCTTGTTGACATATCTGGCTCTGTTCCACATCAACCTAAACCGGTTTTGTGGTACTTTACCGCACCGGTTTAGCCAGCTCAAGCTTCTCTTTGAGCTTAATCTAAGCAATAATCGGTTCGTTGGAAAGTTTTCGACGGTGGTCTTCCATTTGTCGTCGTTGAAGTTCTTGGATCTTTGGTTCGATGAGTTTGAAGGGACCGTTCCCAAAGAGCTCTTCAACAAAGATATGGACGTCATTTTCATCAACCACAACAGGTTCCATTAACGGTAGCAGATGCAGTGAGAGACGAAATATACAAAGACCCATGCCCGTATGGACCCTATTTATTAGGCTCAATCCATCGTGTCAACGTTGAAAGATTGAAAAGATGAACAAATGGTGTAAGCAGAGTTCATAGATAGTGTGGAGACCCATTTTTCGCATCAGGCGGGCGTATCGATGTTGAAAGGGTAGCGAATACGACATATTCGTGAAGTGGCATTGACATTCTTATAAGATTATGGATTGATTTTGGCGTGTATTTAAGATCGAAAGAAATCCAGAAGTTGCATGTTAATGGAAGAAATACCATTAAATGATAGAATGGATATGGTAAATGAAAACGAAAAATTTGAAAAGATTGACATTAAAATACATATAAGTAATATTACTTCAACCATTAATTTTGTCTACAAATGAACCTATTAAATTTAAATTTAAAAGAAAATTAAAATGAAGATGTTTTGTGAGATGATAGTCTGAGAATGAAGCAAAAAATTTTCTTTATATATATATAATTTAATAACTTTTAAATTTAAATTAAACATATTTTAAATATGTTAAATTTAAAAAAATAAAAAGAAAATGTTTGATGAGGTGATAGTATGAAAATACAACAAAATATCCTCCTTTTACAAATATAATTTTATCAAAATGTTTTTATTTTTATTTTTTAGTTAATGGTTAGGTATTTTAGATTATATCTTGTTTTTTATTTTTATAAATTTAATTTCTTTTTTAAAATAAATATTTGGAGTTTGGTGAAAAAATACATTTTATATTTTCTTATTGATGAATTTAAAATTAAAATGTTATATTTCATATCATTTTTAAACTTTTATTATGATTTTGTCACCTGTAATTTTTTAGAAAGTTTTCTAATTTTATATTTAAAGGTTTGGAATTTCAATAAAATTATAATTTTTATTCAAAATTTATTATTATTCAAAATATAATAGATTTTTTTGTATATTTATTTAAAAATCTAAAATAAAATTTTATTTTGGAAAAAGTCTATACAAAATTATTAAAATGTTCCAAATGATAAAATTACAACTGAAATATTGTTTATATATATTATTAAAATTAATTCCAAATTAACTCATAAACATAAATATGCTAAAACTGTTATATATCTGTGATATATATACACGTATATACACCTATTTAAATTAATTTTAAAAGTCATCAATTGTTTTAGAAATATATCATAATCTTTGTTTTTAAAGGGAGTAATAAGATTAGGCGTTCAAAGATAGAAGGTTATATTTGTAGATGAGAGGTACCTTGAGATCAGGAACTTGGCATTTCACACGAAGTATATCACTATCCCTAGGTTTTGCCCACTTATTCCTTCTCGAATTAAATTTATTTCACTTTTTATTTATATATTTTATTTTAATATTCAATTAAAAAAATCGTATTTATCACGTGACTAAAAAAAAAAATTTGCAAGTGCCTTTTATGTGATCGTTCGTCCCCTTCCATATTTCGGGAACCCTTTGTTCGATGGCTTAGTTCACTTCCTTTTTATGTCACTAATGGTATTGGCAAGTTGTTCTTCCCGTTGACAATTTTGTCATCATTACCGTATAAATAATTGAATTAAATCTTTTTAAATTCACATATGAAAACCCTATTTCATTGTCTAAAGTCTAATACGTTCTCAAAATATGATAGTATTTGTTATGATAAGTTATCTCACATCAATTAGAACATGAACTTTGGACTCATATATAGTAGTGGACAATTCTAAACTCTTAAACTAGCTTTTAGGATTAGTTAGTCCAAGTCCATATTTGACATGATATCAGAGTTTGGTTCGTCCCGATTTGAATATACCGATGTTGGGTCCCGATTGCGATGTCTATGCTCCGGGACCGAACCTGGACGTGAGGGGGAATGTTATGATAAGTTGTCCCACATCGACTACGACATGAACTTTGGACTCATATATATGATACTAAACAATCCTAAACTCTTGAGTTAGCTTTTGGGATTAGTTAGGCACAAGCCCATATTTGACAGTGCTCGTGTTCGGTATATAATATTTGTTGTACTTCGGATTTCCAAAATCTTGATTTTTATTTTTTTTTTGCAATTATCCCTTCATTACATCTGCGCGTGGTGTATAAAAATCGGAGAATTAAGACATTGAATAAAAATAAAAGAATTTAAAGATCGGTCACAAGAGTGAGGCCTAACATATTTAGAATGTATTTTTTACTAAGGATGATAGTTTATGAGTTTTCAACCAACATTGTTATTGGGATGGAGGGACAAGGCATCCTAAGTTTGTGATAATTTACAAATGAAAGATGTCACGTATGTAAATGTTCGCTCGAGTGTTGGATTGGATTGCTCAAGCAATCATATTGGATGAATAACTCAACCAAATGATGTAAGAGTTCAAACCGAGCATTCCTATTGTACGAATAATTCGACCAATCGAGTTCAAAGCTCGACCTCTGCTTTCTTATTGAACCAAGAACTCGATCGAGCGGCTTGCAACTCGATATGAGTGGATTTTCTATAAGCTCAAAGATCAAATTTGATGAATCAACATCAATCCTAATATTTAGTTGGGTTTACAGATTTTCTTTTGTTCGGTTGATCCTTCGACACAAATATACTCGAACAACAAATAATAATTGATTGATTAATTGAACTCAGGAACAAATGTGTGAGAACATCTTTGAGAACAAACGATATGAGTCCATATCAATAGATTTTTGTTAAAACGATAAATAATGGTCCAAAATTTTTTAATAACTCGAAAACGAAATATGGAACGTGTTCAACGATTGATGAATCCTCCAAAATTCGTTTCGGATTCGATTAAAGAATCTCAAAATTCAGTGATAACATAATGACACTTGTAGTTTACTGTTGATAAGTCGTTTATATGTTAGAAATGCAAATCCAAGAGTTATTTTGCTAAATTTCAAAGAATTATTAAAAAAAATTTACTTTAAAAATACGTGTAATGTACATCTCTAGACCTAAATAAGACTAAATTAAACCTAAATAAGATTACTAGAAATTGATGGTTTAGGGACGAAAAAGAGTGGTCCGCAAACGCGCGTCGTAGAGATAAAAATGTATGCAATCCGTCCGGAAATACGAACGACAAAATAAATCCATAAACCGTCCGTAATTACGGACTGCAAGACCGACCGCAAGTCGACGAAAAACGCGATCAGCTGACGTATGGGAAAATGCCGCACATTTGCTAATGTCAACAGTACCGTCCGCAAAATTTGCGGATGTCAGGTCTCTCGGCTTGAGCATTGATTCATTTAAGTTGATCATCGACTTAAAGAAAATTCGCTTGGATCGTATTGCAAGTCGTTTGATTGCATTATTGGTACATTAGGAATGCACTAGTCGAACTTAGAACACGCTCGGTTGAGTTAGTCGTAAAGAAGAAATGCTCGGATTGAGTGATGAGGAGCTCAGGAAAGTGTTTTCATCTGTGACCTATTTAATTTATGAAAAAGGTAACGAACTTGGGATCGTCTCGTTCTTCATTCCAATAACAACTTTGGTAAAAAGAACTCCTAAAGGATTATCCTTTTGAAAACATTTTGATTCTACTTAGCCCTCGCTCTTATGATCGGTCATTGAGCTCTTTGATCATGATTCATTATGTTGTGTCGTCATCAATAGTCAAAAGCCTTTTGTTGATTACCTTCTCTGAACCAAGTTAACAACTCTACCTACGTTATGTAAACCAAAAAGCTCTACTAGATAAATCTTTTCTTGAGATTATTCGTTTGTTAAATTTCTACGAAATATTTATGTTCCGACGTTTTTTTATCTGAGAGAACCAACCGGTGCAAGCCATGAATACTTCAAGTTAAGATTTATGGATGATTCTTTATTTTGATACTAAGATGAAACTTCACTTCAAGGTATGGTTCGAGATCTCATCAGTAATCGAAGACCAAAAACGAGTGTAAAAATACACTAGAACTCGTTCCATCCACCAAAAATCTATCCATTTATTGTGAAGCAATGACCAAACAATATCCGTGGGAAGGATAAGGTTGAAATGTATTTTGTTGTCGTCTCACGTGATCATAGAAGCCAAATTCGTAAACAAACTCTAGTCAACACAATGCGCGGTTATACATTTCTCGAGTTTATTCATCTTTTAAGATCATATTCTAACAGCGAAAAAAAGATAAATCAAGAATATAAACATTTAGGATGATCTTCAGAACAATACACAAGTTTCTCGTTACCACGATCACGAGGGCTTTGACACTTTGGCAAAACAACAGCCGTTATAACAATGCCACTTAGTAGAGCCAAACCGAGGCCTAAACCGTTCACAATAATTGATTCTGAACAACGTTTTTGTACATTTCTATTCGTCTGTAAAAACGTTAACTTCTCGAGTAGCCCTGTCTCAGCGGTGGCAATCGCAAGGCCATACGTATAGAGTCCAAGAAATACATGCCATGGAAGAACTTTGGTTCTTGTTGTCCGTACTTCTCCTCTATGCCAAAAACTTAAAAATCCCATCATCCACTGCAAACACGTGTATTTTTTAATGGTAAAATTAGTCTCATTTAAAAGTTTAGTGTAATTTTCGAAAATATTGGAAATTTAGTACTAAAAAAAGAATATCTCAATGTAGTAATGTAAATGGTAAAATTACGTTTTGACCCCGATTCTTTTAAAATGTGGGTTTCATACCCCTATTCTTTCAAAATGACAATATGGGCATATAATTTATTCAAAGCGACTGTCTTACCTGACAACCAACTTATAAAATATGATACATTGTCTATTTAATTTAAATATTCGTATATATTAAATAAAGGCTATAATAAATATGTATTATACGAGTGTATATATATATATATGTATGGATTGTTGTGAGGATCATCAATGCGAATTGTGTTAAAATAATTCAATTATAGCTTTAGAGGGAATCTTGTCTTCTTAAAACAATTAGAAAATACCCCAAGTGGTCACACATCGTTTAAATATTTCTTTTCATCCTTAGCTTTATTGATAGCTCCACTTCCATATTATTACACTACACATTTTTTTAATAAAAACAAAAACAATAATTGTTATTTTCTGATTTAAGAAATACCAACACATTTTAAACTTGAAAGGAACGATTTTGTGGATAATTGTATCTCATAATTATATCATTTTTTTATTTAATTTAATAAAAAATTAATAATAAAAATCCAGAATTATTTAACATCATACCTAAAAATTTATATACATAGTTTATATCGTATCTAAATCTTGACCTTAAAAATGTATAATTGGAGTTGGACGACTCAAATTTTAATTTCATATAAAATATAAATTAAAAATTAACGTAACTAAAAAGTTAAATCAATTATCGAACTAAGATCCAATAAATTATGTTTTTAACTCATATATAATAAATAAACAATTTAAAAAATTATAATTTCATATAAATTATATGAAATCAAATTAATAATATCATATAAAATATAAATTAAAAAATAAAGTAACTAAAAAAGTAACTCAATTAATATTTTAGGATTATCGAACTAAGAGCCAATAAATTATGTTTTAACTCATATATAATTAATAAAAAATTTAAAAAAATTATAGTTAAAATATATGAAATCAAATTAATAATTTCGTATAAAATATAAATTAAAAAATAACGTAACTAAAAAAGTAACTCAATTAATATTTTAGAATTATCGAACTAAGAGCCAATAAATTATGTTTTAACTCATATATAATTAATAAAAAATTTAAAAAAATTATAGTTTCATATAAAATATATGAAATCAAATTAATAATTTCGTATAAAATATAAATTAAAAAATAACGTAACTAAAAAAGTAACTCAATTAATATTTTAGAATTATCGAACTAAGAGCCAATACATTATGTTTTAACTCATATATAATAAATAAACAATTTAAAAAATTATAATTTCATATAAAATATATGAAATCAAATTATAATTTCATATAAAATATAAATTAAAAAATAACGTAACTCAATTAGTATTTTAGAATTATCGAACTAAGAGCCAATACATTATGATTATGTTTTTATATAATAAATAAACAATTTAAAAAATTATAATTTCATATAAAATATATGAAATCAAATTATAATTTCATATAAAATATAAATATAAAAATAACGTAACTCAATTAGTATTTTAGAATTATCGAACCAAGAGCCAATAAATTATGTTTTAACTCATATATAATAAATAAAAAATTTATAATCACTGAACCTCAAGCATGAGATTAATGGTAAATTTGATGAGTAGAGAAGGTAAAAAGAAAAACCTGAGCAGCAAAGAGGGAGACACAAAGCAAACCCATCCAAGAATGAAGACTGTAAAAATTGGAAATAATGCCATTTTCACCATGGAACTTAGTCCAGATTCCAAATAACCCTAAAGCCAATGCCATTCCTTGAAGCCATAGATGCACTTTCTTCTTTGTCTTCCTCGAACCAGACATCCATCTGTGTATCAAAATCGCTATATATACAATACAAACACAAAAGGAAATGAATTTTTAAAGGGTTTTTATCTGAATTAGGTTAAAATGAGTATAGCTGCATGAGATAGTAGTAGTAGAAGTAGTAGTACCTTCTCCACTGATGAGAATGAAGCCGATCACCATTAGTAGAGGATGAAGAACCTGTGTAGAGTAAAACCCAGATAAGAGAATAGTAAAGAGATGAAAGATTAGATCAAAGAAGAGAGAAAGATGGGATTTTTTAGAGAGAGAAAGAGAGAGAGAAGGGTTATACAGAGTAGATGAGGTGTTCTTCATGGGATGATGAAGGAGGGATGAAGCTTGATTTGAATGAGAGAGCCCAAGAGAGGACAAGACTTGCTACTATTAGACCACAGATTCTTGCTAATAACAACACAAGTGGAAGACTTGAAGAACCAACACTCTCCATCTCTCTCTCTCTCTCTCTTTCTCCCTTTCTCTCTCTCTCTCTCTCTCTTACTCTCTCTCTCTCTCTCTCTGTCTCTCTCTTCTGGTCAGTCGTGTAGTCTCCGAGAGAGAGACGCCGACAGTCTTCAAATTGGGGACTTGAGCTCGTTTTGGTCAAGTTTCTATTTACACACACAAGCCCATTTAATGTGTGTGTGAGTTTGGATTGGTAAAAGAATATAAGATTCAGCCCATCTTATATTTATATCTCTACATGAGCCATACATGCATAGACTTCTTTTGACAAAATTTATTTTAATAATACTTGGATTTTTAGTCAAATGTCATTTAATAAAACATAAATGTATTTAGTTATTTTATTATTGTTGGAACAATCCAAATATAATAAATAATTATGTATAAACATAAACGAATATATATATATATCGACTTTCGATCAAGACCTACAAGCAATGTTCTAATACAAAATTTGTTTCCGCATAAAGGATTCAACTATCACAGAAATATCTTTTGTCGAATCTAATTTGAATGTTTTGTATGATATATCAGAATAGAGGTTTCGGAATTGAAATTGAGTTGTTCGTGTCTTCAATGACAAGTCTCTCTATTTATAGAAGACGAGCCTTTTAGAGCCAAAATTCGATTTTGATTCAAATAGTCATAACTATTCACAAATTTATAATTGTTCATAAAGTTATAACCATTTTGAAAAGGTTATATCTGTTCATAAATCCGAAAAATTAAAAAATTAAACTCAAAATTAAAAATTAATTTCGGATTAATCAAAGAGCCCTAAGATCCAATACCCTATCTTTGACATTTAATATGTATTAAATGTCCATAAGTCCATGCACATAACCATATTTTCTAACCAAACCATAATAATACCCAATATTTGATTAGAAAATAAGATATTTTTATAATAGGTTTGGTATACATATGAAGAGGTGTCTTTTGGACTTGAAGCTTTCGTAGTGAACACTTATCGTATATACTTTATCAGATAGTGAACTCAAATCTTGAACTACTAACATTTCGCAGTAAATCAAGTCAACAAGGGTCACATATACCATCTCGGCACATTTTAATTATTACGGTTGTGTTCATTTTGGTCTTGATCATATCCTTCGTTCATAAAACTTCTAGATAACTTAGCCATTTTAGTTATCATATATGTGACCCCACATCAGTCTCGTATACATGCTAATTAGATATAGTATGTTTTTATCACCTTTTACCAAGACGTTAGCATCATTAAGAATCTAAAGATTCATCCCTTAATCATCAACGGATACACACTTGAATTCATCATATGTATTACTTCTTAAGTCTTCATCAACTAGTTTGCCTATTGAACCTGGACATGAGATCTCCAATGTTGCCAGGTTAGGTTTTCACCAAGTAATGATTCATTCTATTGGCTTTAACCCCATTTTCTTTGTTGTATACAAAACTTGCTTTTTATTAATACCTTTGGTAAATGGATCCGCTAAGTTTTCCTTATATTTTATATAACAAATGGAAATAATTTAATTCTTGAGCAACTCTCATATTGTATTATGACGCCTCCTTATATGCCTAGATGTGCCATTGTATATTCGGTTTTTAGCTCTTGCTAGAGCGACCATACTATCACAATGTATGCAAATGACAGTAACATATTTTTGCCATATTGTTATTCCTTCTATAAAGTTTTTAAGACATTTTGCTTCTTCAACGACTTTATCTAAAGCTAAAAATTATGCTCATATCGTTAATCGTGTTGTTTGTTTTGACAATTTATAAGGCATGGCTATGCCACCAAGTGTAAATTCATATCCACTTGTGGATTTACTATCCGTGTTGCTTGAAATCCAATCTGCATCACAATGTCCTTCTACCTTAGGGGGATATTTCATGTAGTGCAATTTGTAACCCATTGTATGTTTTAGATATCTCAATACTCTTATTAGTGCTACCCAATATTCTTTTCTCGGGTTATGAGAATATCTACTGAGTCGACTTATCGAATACACCAAATCTGGTCTTGTACAATTCATGATATACATAACTTTCTACAACTTGTGTGTACTCTAATCACCTTGATTCTTTTTAAGGTGAAATGATGGATCATATGGAGATACTATCGGTTTGTCATTGAAGTGTCCAAATTTCCTAAGGACCTTTTTAATGTAATGAGACTGTGACAAAATGTAACCTTTCGAACTTCTTAAAATTCGAATTCCAAGTATAAGGTTAGCAAGACTCATATCTTTCACAACAAAGCAAGAATGTAATATCTTCTTAGTCCGATTTAGCAAAACAAGAATGTACCAAGTACAAGGTCAGTAATGTTTTTATTTTCAATTTGATCATTAAAATCAATTTTATTATATATGTATCTATATATTAACTAAATTTCCTATTTAATACTTATGGATACGAATAGTTCGTATAATTGAGTGTACTATTTGTATTTGTTGAATATCTGATTTCTAATATTTGTGTTTGTATTTGTGTCAGCGGATATTCGAATTTTCGGTTCGAATACGAATCGAATACAAATCGGATACGAATATTTCGAATACTTTATCAACCCTAATAAAGGATGCGCATTGCGTAGATTTAACATCCAATATATTCATTAAAATTTAATAAAAAAAACATCGATGATTTACATTAATATATAAATTGATTGATGTATATCTACGAAGAATATTTGTTTAAATGGTGTGAAGAAGACATGTTATATATTATGTTATTGTGTATTTAATTATTTAAAATTTTATATTTATATATTTGATAAATATTCGATTTTTAGATTAAAATTTCGATATAAAAAAATTATATGAATATAAATAATAAAATTAAATATTTTTCAAATTCAAATACGTATATAAATAATATATAAAGATTGACATATTGATTAAATGGTAATTAGTTGGTAGGCATACAACAATATTCAAAAATTAATTATTAAATGTAAATGAAGTAAATGGCTTTTTTATTTATGCATTGAAAATTAGACGTAGGCCTAATTACCAACAACTATATATATATATATATATATATTATCTTTTTAATTGAGGGGCCATTTGTTAGATGTTATATGAATTGACCAGTAAAAATCTTACTTATGGTACAAGTAATATGATAGGATATATCTATATGTTTGTGTGTCAAAAAAGGAGAAAAAATATAAATTTTACTTTAAACTATTGTTATCTCTGTTAATTTCACATATGTAAACAAATCAGAATTTTCGATGTTGGTTTTATACGTCCTGAATACTAAAGAAAAATATTAGTAAACTAAATTTATTATACAATATTATGGATTCTAAAATAAAACATATATAATTTTAGTTCGAAATTTGATTTATTTAAATACTTTTTCCAAACGCCGAATTTGATGTGAACAAACATTCGGTATCAATCATGCACTGATTAAATTAACTTAATACACTAATCGTTAGAATTAAAATTAAAACATAAATATCATATATCAATTAATATTTAAATTGTTATCTTTATATTTTTCTATATTGTTAAGTTATTGCTCCACATCCAAAATATTATCTTTTCGTATTATAATATTATATTAATACTTAATAAATTTTATTAATATATTGTTTTAAATATGAACACTATTATAAAGTTTATCTTTGGACCATGTTTGAGATATAAAAATAATATTATAAAGACTTAATTGGATATATAACAAACGCGCAATGGTAAAGAAATTAATCTAACGCAAAATTTTACAAAGGAAATGTTAACAAGTAATAGTCTTTTTCTTATCACAAAAAATAGCAACCGTACAAATTAATTAATGTATCAATTGTCACTTAATTTTCGTATAAATTTAAAATGATTAAAATACGTTGATATATATATATATATATGAAAAAAGATAGAAAAAAAGGATAATTGACTCTTCGGTGCATGCATGCATCATTTTGATAGAACTCAAATATGTCTCCAATTCTTGTGCACACACATATATATATATATATATATAATAAATCTAATATTAAAAATATTTTATATTAGAATGATTTTAAATAAATACAATAAGAAGGATTTTCGTCATAGACCATAAAACAATATAAATATATATATATATATATATTTCTATAAATTCATATTATTAAAAAATAGTTTAATTGATAGTTTTAAAATTCATATTATTCAAAAAATAGTATAATTGATAAATAAAGTATATAAAATATTTCAAACACTAGGTGTGAATCCTCGATTTATATATATTATATTGGATAAATAAATTACCATAAAATAAAATAAATATTTCAAATATAATAATATTGTTTGATTTTTTTATATAATTAGTTAATATAAAATAGTTTAATTGTTGAATGAAGTATACAAAGTTTTTTTATTTTGGATTGGAATCCTTTAATAATAATAATAATAATAATAATAATAATAATAATAATAATAATAATAATAATAATAATAATAATAATAATAATAATAATAATAATAATAATAATAATAATAATAATAATAATAATAATAATAATAATAATAATAATAAAGAATAATAATAGTATAATTATTGGGTATGTATTAGATAATATATAACATTCATCTTAAAATTTTCTTATTTTATATCTTTTAAAGCTAAGACTATAAAATAAATAGTCACATTAGAACGGTTTTGCCACTAAAATAATGATAATTTTCTAATTTTTAAAATATATGTTTTGAAACAAAATAATTTAAAAGTATATTTGGCATATATATAAAAAACGGATTTTAAAAATTCAAAAAATATATGGTTAGAATCTCCTTTGAGGTAACCTAAAACCTACTATGTAACTCAATTATTTGCATGATATTTTATATCTGTAATAGTGAATATACTGCATACATATATATATATATATTATTAATATATATAATTATGACATTATTCCATATTTATTTATTTTGTTTGCGAACATACAATTTGGGATATCGTCGCATCGCATGTCATTGATGTCATTGTTGATTTACTATTGCCATTAATTCTATCTGAACACGTATTAGTCAATGAGAAATAAATAAATAAATATTCAATTTTCGAAAAAAAATAAATCATATGTATAAAAGTTATTGCAAACAATTTTTTTAAATATAATTTTTAATTTAATAAATATTATTAATTTCGTTTTTAATTGTAATTAAAAAAATTATTTCCATTTATTTATAATAAGTTAAAAAAATTTAATGCATTCAATTATTATTCCCACGTTTCCACAGAAATTAAGTCCATTCTATTGTAATTTCTGACGGTTTCAGGATTAAAAGCTCAAAAAAACTTCGTTTTCGTATACTTTGTCATGCTCTTCCGTCATTATCATCATCGTCACTTGATTCCCTTCCATCGCTCCAGCGCCCGAATCATGTTTTCTCTGAAATTTTGACCTAAATCACAAATTTTTAAAATCAGATTCATTTTCTCACCAACCAAGCAAAACCCTGTATCTGATTCACGCAACCGTTACCTTGTCAAATCTCATGCTCTCCTGAGCTGCCATACATGTCTTTTTGAACACTGGTGCTAACTCCTCATCCACCATCGCAACTCTCCTCATTGCCATATTCGCTGAGTTCCTCGCAGCCCAATCGTCGCTGCTGAGAAATTCTGTCAGTGATGGAACTAACCACTCCAAAATCACCTTTTGTTCTCGCGCTGTGGGTGCCGATTACGCTCCCTACTGCGGTCAACAGTGCCGCCTTCGCCTTGAAACCCTCGCTCTTCACTAATATCCCCACCTCGGTAGCTCCTTCCTTAGCCAATCAACCTCCGGATTCGCTGCTACCTCCAAGGTTACCGATAAGCACATCGCGCCCCCATTTAGGCGTTGGAGTCCCCATCCTAGACAAGTGTATCGATCAGTCACTACAAGAAAAATTAAATTTCCACACAGCAAAATCCGTCCCTAATTCGTCTGGAAAATGGTTTCCAGACGTTTTCCGGACGGATTTTGTCGGTCCGTAAATAAACGTCGCTAATAAATTTTCGTCCGAAATTCGTCCGAAATTCCGGACGGATTTAGTAGTCCCTAAATCGTCCCTAACTTTTTTTGAAAAAAAAAATTCCGGACGGATATTTCCGTCCGGAAAATTTTTAAAAAAATTTAAACAATTCCGGACGGATAATTCCGTCCGGAAATAAATTCCGAAATTTCCGGACGGATATATTTTCCGTCCGGAATTTTTTTTTCAAAAAAAAATTAAAAAAATTAAAAAAATTAAAAAAATTAAAAAATATCCTCTATCACCTTTCGTAGCCACCTCTTCTTCTTCCACCTTCATCGTCGCCTCCTCATCAACCGCCATCGTTGTCTCTGCCGCCGTCGCCACCGCCCCTCCACCTCCGCCGTCGCTGTCTCTTCCGCCGCCGCCTCCCCCCCCCCACCCCCTTCGT
>CM071876.1:814620-880862 GCA_036759665.1 Gynandropsis gynandra
TCTAACAACCAAGAAAACCCTGTATCTGATTCATGCAACCATTACCTTGTCAAATCTCATGCTCTCTTGAGCTGCCATACATGTCTTTTTGTACGCCGGTGCTAACTCCTCCTCCACCATTGCAACTCTCATCAATGCCTTCTTCGCTGAGTTCCTCGCAGCCCAGTCGTCGCTGCTGAGAAATTCTGTCAGTGATGGAACTAACCACTCCAAAATCACCTTTTGTTCTCGCGTTGTGGGTGCCGATTACGCTCCCTACTGCGGTCAACAGTGCCGCCTTCGCCTTGAAACCATCGCTCTTCACTAATATCCCCACCTCGGTAGCTTTTTCCTTAGCTAATCAACCTCCGGATCCGCTGCTGCCTCCAAGGTTACCGATAAGCACATCGCCGCCCCCATCTAGGCGTTGGAGTCCCCATCCTAGACAAGCGTATCGATCAGTGGCTTCCCGACGGCGGCGTACGGCTCGCGTAAGCGGCACGCACGGAGGAATCCGGATCGTGGAGACGGTGACTTAAGGTGGAGACCATCTTGGATAGGTGAGGAGAGAGAGTCTCCATGGTAATGAGAGAGAATAGAAAAGAGAGAGACAGATTCTTCCTCACCGGAGATTTACTCCGTGCGTTCAGGTATGCCATTGGCAAGAGTAGTTCATGATTGAAGAAGATACAGTAAAGTCTTCCTGAGCCTAAAGTACCCATCCTTTTTTTTCTCTTTTTATTCTTTTAGAAAGGGTATTAACGAATTCAAATAGTATTAAATATTATATCTTTTGTTATTATTAAAATTTATCATTTTCTAATTATATATATATATATCAATTTATCAAATTTTTAATAGAAATATAACGAAATAAACATATAGAAAATTTGAATCAACACCTTTTTTTTAATCCAAATTCGGCCAATTTTTATATTCTCTTTTGTATTTATATATCGTTGTTTTTAAAATATATCTGATATTTCCCATTTTCTTAATTTTTCTTTTGGAGGAAATAGATTTCCTATTCCTCTACAATTTTTTTTCACACGATAGATTGTGTCAATTTCTCTTTATTTTTTTCCTTTTCTGAACACTCATAAATTATAAACCTTTTACCGTTTAATCTATCGTATTGTATTAGGTTTCGAATCTATTTTTTAAATAATTGTAAAAATAAATGTTCAGAACATAGTAACATATATGTTATATATAATTTAAAATATATAAATAAAAACCATATAAAAAAATGAAATAAACACTATAAGTTCCATGATAGAGTAAAGTTTGGGGAAAATGATTTTAACAAATAATAAACATTAGAAATTAATTTTAATATTAATGTTACAAAATGCATTGATGATTATATTAATGGTAAATAAAAATGAACATTAATATCAAACTTGCCCACAAAAATAAGTTAATGTGAGTGGGAGTGAGAGAGACCGAAAATGCGGCTATGGCTACAAAGATTTATGAAGGATTTTATTTTAAGTTAAATGATTATTTATTTTTAAGAAATTACAAAATAATTGTCATAGAGAATAAAAAAATGCATTGAATAAATGATCTATTTTAAGCATTCATTTGAATCCCACTTCGTCCATATAATATGCCTTCTCGTCTTCCCTCCTCATCATTTCAATTTTTTTACGTGAGTATTTATCTATCTTTACAATTACATGTTAATTGATATGGATTTTGCAACGCTTTGTCATCTCATTATTTTTTATCTTTATGGGAATAACCGAATAGGAATCTGCGACCGCTCCACTGTTTGCTCCACTATTCAATGGCGGATTCATCAAATCAAAGAATTATTATAAGATTTGGAAAAAAACAAATAAATAAAATAAAAGGTTGGAGAAACAAGATAAACATATGTCTCTACCGTGTTTTTTCCGGCGTTCAAGATTCGGTGCTTCCTATCTACTTCTCTTTCATTAGTTGCTTTAGTTTCAACATGAGGAAGTCTCCAAACATAACATTAAAATCAGTAAGCACATCCGAAATGATTTCACCTGACGAGAATAGATGCTTGCAACATATAAGAAGATGAATGGTTTTCTTTCTCTTACAAAAGTTTTTGGTTTTTTTTTTCAGATCCGCATTTGCTTTCCAGGAGAGCCAAATATTTCCATTGAAATAATGATTTATATTGGATATATATTTAGTATTTATAAATATTATTATTAGTAAAATTGATTCAGATCATTATAAATAATTATAATAGTATTAAATAATTTAGTAGATAACTATTATTAAATAAATTTAATTTGTTCGTACTATTTTTTGTAATATTAGGAATTATTACCGGAAAAATAAATATATGAATTGACATTTCAAATGATGTAATCTTGCTATTATTTATTTTTTATTTTTAAAATTTTTAATGTTATAGTTATATAAGTTCATATTTAACATTAATTATTATAATTAAAACTATCTCAACTCTCAAAATCTTTTTTAACTATATGTGTGATAATTCGAAATGTACTTCATTGATTTGATATTTTTTATTTAGATCTTGGAAGTTTCAATTCATTTATTCATTCTATGATGTTTCGATAAATCAACAATTAATTTAGAATATATATATATATATAATCATTTCACAATGTTATTTTTTCATTATAAATTGTTTTATAATTATAAAGTTATGATGATTGTATATTATATTGTGATTATTGGATTTTACTTAATATGATATTCAAATTATATTTTTATACCAAAAAATGTTATTAAAAATATCACCCGCGCATGGCGCAGGGTCTCTAACTAGGTAAATAAATAATGCTTTTGGCGACTGTGTGTTTGAATGGAACAAACTGTCAAATTTTTGTAATTGGCAGAAATGTTTGAAACTTATGAAGTGTATTCATTTCTTTTCTGAAATCGTTTAATTATTCAAATTATTAAATAATATATAAATTATAATTTATTAATTTTAAATTTTTGTCCAAATACATATTTGTGTCAATTGGGACAAAAAATCAACCGTTGTATACTTTTTATTGATGTGTTATACGAAATTTATTGTTTTATTCGATGATAAATTTATTATTTATTTTGTTTAAAAGTTTCATTAATTAAAAGGTTTTAAAACAAAAGTGAATAAAAATACTTCATAAATTTTAAACTCTTTCTTCTTAATTAAATTATATATATTGTTTTGACTAAGATTGCCTTAATTAGGTTTCCTTTAGACTATTTATTGCTTTTAATATGTCAGACAATAAAATACAAATTATATAAAGTATATTAATAAATCTTAAAAAACATACCATATGAAGGAAAAGTGAAAAGTCAACCTATAGTGATTTTGTTTTTCGATATTGAAATATGAAAGAAATTGAAATTGAAGGTTATAATAGTCCAAAAGTATAAATCGGAAATTACATGCAAAATTCAGGTTAATATCGATATCAAATTCGATTGAGATATAAATAGAAGAATCAATAAAGCCACGTGTCAAATCTCAATATATCTCTTTCTTTTTATATCTTTTTCTTTGTTTCTTATGAGACCTTCACACGCAAAAGATCTTTCTTATTGGTATACTATACATGTTAATATAGGTTGCCATTTGGAATTGATATTATCTCAATAAAAAATAAATTTGTTGAAATTTTTAAAATTATATCCAAATAGATACTTGTCCGCAAACGTGACGGTTACGTTTTCTGGTAACTCCGAACGAGATTAAAATCGATTAATGGTATCTTCGAACGAGATTAAAATCGATTAATGGTATTACAATCGTCTTTAATCACCATGAAATTCACAATTTTAAAAACTGAAATAATATTGCATTACGACTACATTTTAGTTAAAATTAGAGAAATAACCTTCAAATTTAATGAAAATTTGATTATATTTTGATAAATTATTTTATATTTCTATTATAATTTATATTAATCGTAAATATATATGTATATGTATTGTATATGTAAATATCTTAATGTTTAAATTTATTTCAAATATTTGAAAATTATAATTAAAAAATATACACTGAATAACAAAATTTAAATAATTTTTTTATTAATAATTGTCTATTTTAGTAATTTTGTTTAAAACGCAATCGCAACAGTTTTCTACCATTCGTTTCTAATCGCAATCGATATCAAACGCATCGATTCTACCATTCAGATAAAAATGAAACAAAACTTCGCCAATCGTTGACAGAAATTTAAATATCGTCAATTGCAAACGCAAACATAACATTTCCACCGGTCAAACTCATATTCATAAATGAATATATTAGTCTATATGAAAATATAACTTATTTTTTATATCTATATTCAATACTAAAATGTATATTTAAAAATTATAGAGGATTGTCAAAGTATTTAAATTATAGGAAATCGAATTCCAATATTATTTCAAATGTATTCAATCTAATCTAATTAAAAAAAATAAAATTGATAAAAAAATATAAATCAATCCACGTAATTCTATGTGATAGCCATGTAAGACTATTTTAACCATTTTATTAATTATAATAAACTTCGAAAATATAATAGATTGATTAAACATGGATCGATTCAACTATTGATACACAAAATATATTTTACAATTCAAATTTGAATATTACTCAATTTTAAATTCGGCAAACTAAATCGAGATATATATATATATATAAATATATATATATATAAAGATTGATATCAATTAGTATGATAAATTCTAGGTTATTTGGCAAATAGATATACGCTCAAAAACATAATTTATTAGTTGGCCTAATTATTATATATACACACATAATATAATATAATATAATATAATATAATATAATATAATATAAAAAAAGAGTCGAAGCCGGCGACCGAAATATTTGGAAAATGTTATTATAATTCCAATAAATAGAAAATTCAAAGTCTCTTTGGCGTATGCTTCACTTCGCTTCTCGTTCCCCCTTTTCCCCCCACATTTCCGCCATACTTTACATACACACGTAAATATATGTATATATACATACACATATATATATATAGATATATTAACACACCCACATATAGAAAAAAGATCCCTTGATTCATTGATTCATATTCATTTATATTTTCAAATATAAAGAAAAAAAAAAGAAAAAAAAAGTCTCTGTTTGGTTCGGAGTCTGAGATCATGTCATGTAGACATATTGTGTCGAAGTTATGTTTGATTTTGTTTCTATTTTTGACGGCGGAGTCTAATTGCACCGCCGCGAGGGTTGGAATCACGGCGAAGAAGACGACGGAGACGGCGAAGTTGGGTGGTCGGATTTTCAATTTCTTACCGAAAGGTTTTCCTGTTCCACCTTCTGCTCCTTCTAAGAGACATAACTCCGTCATTAACTCTCTTCATAATTGACTTATCTTTTTCTCTTTTCTTTTTTTTCTTCCAATAATTAATTTTATTTTTGTTTAAAGTTCACTTTAGGAGTTTTGATAGTGTGTATATTCATACATATATATATATATATTTATATACACACATATTTGCTGTGTTTATGTAAATATATATATATATATATTCAATGTATATGGTTAAAGATTAGGTTGTTGATCAAGAGAGCAAAATGTTTATATTCGAGATTAACGAAAAAAAGAAAAAAAATCTGAATTATTCAGTGGGTTGTTCGTTCTCTCTTGTTTTAGACAAATGTAAGTAGGCCAAATACTTATTTTCTCATTTGTTAAAGTTATGATAATATTTTTTTATAATAAAAAAGTTGTATTTTTATTTGTAATGTTGTTATCTAACATCATGAATTATTGACTTCATTTATATATATATATATTATATAAAGTGAATAGTGTAATTCATTTGATATAATCCATTTGATATAATGTCAATACTTTGATTCGTTTTGATTTAAGTATTGGAATACGGAAAATATGATTGATTATGATATAAATGGATCGGACCTGATCGGATTTGAAAGTGGCAAAAGATGTTATATCGATTATGTCAGAATGCAAAAATCAAGTTAGTCATCAAAATGATTAATCAAGTAATTACAAAGATTAATCAAGTAATCACAAGAATCATGGAACAAGATGACAATCTTGACCTAAAATTTAGCAAATCAAAGAATAATTTTCAAAAAACAGGTCATCTATAAAATAAAACAACAAACAATAATTTACATGTGATGGAATGCCTATTTAAAAGAGGCATGTACAACAACAAATATACAACTCGGGAGAGAAAGAAAACAAAAAGCTAAGTGCATTCATAAGTATAGGCCAAACAAAGGCTAAGAGAAAAAAGAGATTCAAAATGTCAGAATGAACGAGTTCGCTTCAAGCAACTTCTGAAATTTCTTAGAATGGGGCGCACGTAATGACAGATCACAGCCATATTATCTACCCGGCCGTGTTTCTTCATTCATGAATTTAGGCTCGACTAGGAAGACGTGAATCCAGGGAACCAGGCTCCGGAACCCTTACAATTGGAATGCTAAGGTAAGAAACTCCATTTGCAGTTGTTTTGTCCAGAGCTAAAACGAGTGCAAAACAAAAAGGATTATATCATGTCATGGTAGACAGCGAATTATTGGGCCGAGCTGGATTTGAACAGCTACAGAAAGTCACTGATAGCTCTCTTCTCGCGATGAGACAAAGTCTTAAACTCTGAAATTTAACACTGGAAGGGAATCGCTATCGAATGATCATCCAGAATTCAACAAAGCGGGGGAGCGACCGATCCGACAGAACAACTCAAAAGATAAAGAAGTATGCCAGAGGAATCATTACCGCAAGACATAGAGGGGGAGATCATAAGCGTCTATACCGTAAAATCGATTTTCGAAGAAATGCAAAAGACATATATGTTAGAGTAAACCAGTTGAGCCTAACGTGTTCATAAATTCGATACAATTAAGTCTGTTAAGTTGGTGAGTGAGAGATTCACGTGTAAAGTTCATACACGTGAGGTGTATTGAACTGAAGATAGTGATAGTGAGATTTACAGTTGTATACAATATGAAAATAATTCAGGGTCATGACTCGTGAGGTGTATTTCGAGCATGTTCAAATGTACTTGGATGATAAATACTTTTAGTTAAACGTGCAACAATATAAATAAAGCAATTTACTTTGTACGAGTGGTTTACTCTCGGTATTAATTTGAGTTTCAAACAAACTTTCAGATTATAACATGGATCACATTTTATATATATATATATAGTTTTAAATAACTTTTAATATTTTAAACTAGTTTTTGAATTTAATTAGATATAACTCATTTTACAACAATAACATAAAATGACAATAGAGATACCAAAAAATAATTTAGGAATGTGGAAACGGGTTGAATCCATTATCGACCATTTTTTGAAGTGGCCAAAACAAAGGAGAAGGGAGATGGTCCCAAGAATACCAACCCCAACCATCACATTTATCAGGTTCCATATTCTTCGGTGATTGGTTCGGATCCACCAATGTGGCTCGGAGGAAAACGGTAACATAATGTGACGGCTTTTGAGCCTCGTTGAATACGTTGTTTGTTACCGTCAAGACTTCCATCTTCTTTATGTCCAATCCCGTTTCCTCTTTCACTTCTCTCGCACCACATTCTTCAAAACTCTCTCCTATTCCGATTACATTACCAATTATCATTCTTTTTACTTTAACATTACGAATATTTGTGAATATCCTAATAGTAATCTATCAGAATAACGAATTTGATCATTAATAATAAATTTTATTGTTTATGGACTATATATAAAATTATAATATCTAACTTTTTTTAGATACACCAATTATTACAATATATAAATTTTTTAGCTGATATAATATATAATAGATATAAACTAATTCACTTATTACCACCTAGTTGATTTTGAAGTGAAAATTCATAAAACCCATAATAATAATAATAAATTTTATTGTTTTTGGGGTATATATAAGATTTAAATATCTATTTTTTTTTTGTGATACACCAATTATTTAGATTACAATATATAATTTTTTTTAGCTGATATAATATATAATAGATATAAACTAATTCACTTATTACCACCAACTTGATTTTGAAGTGAAAATTCATAAAACCCATAATAATAATTAACCAAAAAAATGATTATATTATCGGTTCTAGCAATGACATATAAACACCATGTCGTGTTAAAAAAACAAAAGGACATGATACAAAATATAAAAGAAATATACTAAATCAATAATTGCAAATGATAAAAATTGTAAAATTACAAATATAATTAAGTTAAACTTTATTTGTGTAAAATATATTTATATGTCGTATACACACTAATAATAATCAACACTTCCTAAACACTATTGTAATTGATTTTGAAAAAAAAAATCCATATGCGTTAATATTGAGTAAAATGGGAATATATAAAAGTTTTTGAGATAATAATAGATCCGTAATTAGTAGTAAAAAATATAGGATTAAATAAATTAAGAAAAATAATTACCGAATTCAAGGTGGCCGCCGGGAAGAGCAAAAGTGGCGTTTCCGATGGAAGACCGACGAAGTCCTAATAGAACTGATTTCTCCTTCACAACGAAAACCACGACGGCGACTCTCGGCCTCTCCATTTTCCCTCTCTTCTCTCTCTCTCTCTCTTCTTTTTCTCTTTTAACCCTCTTTCATTTTCAAATTTACCATCCTACCCCTTACTTTTATTTATTTTCGTTATTTATTAGTGCGTACTTTAAATCTATATATATATATATATATATTGATGGTTAAAACGATGTCGTTTCACTTGGGGTTCAATACTTGGAAAATGTGTAGCTTTCCAGTCAATCTTTGTTAATCATCTCGTGAATTATTGCTAGTATACCAATCCGATTTGTTCTGTTTTTTTTTATTTTATATAAATTTTATGGGTTTTAAGATTCATTTTATATATTTAGTTTAGATTTTAGCTAATGTAAATATATTCTCAAATGAATATTCAAATTTATATTCTCTAATCTCCAATTGGATTGTCCTATTATTTTAATATACAGATTCTCAATATTATCCATTTAAATAATTATATTTTATAAAGCTATAATTGATAAAGATATACTTTTGATAATTTTGTAATATATATATAGGAAAATATCCCTTGGGCTTAATACGTGGGTTGCTAATGAATTTTATAACCAACTCTTTGATATGGGCCCACAATAATTCAAAAGACTAAAACGACACCGTTTTCTCTATTGTTTTTTCACAGTACTTTGAAACGATGTCGTTTGTCCCGACCCACTTGGTCTAGTGTGTTTGGCCAAGAACATGAACAAATTCAATTGAGCAATGATTTGGGAATTAACGGCCCTACATAAAATGAAAGCAATGAAGATGGACTTCTTCTTTAGTTAATTTTGGCATTATTTGATGATATTTTATTTTGGGTATTTTATTGATAATTCAAAAGATGCCATAATTAGATTTAAACTTTAATTTGGGGATTAAATTATGATTTTGG
Source organism: Gynandropsis gynandra (assembly GCA_036759665.1). Lineage (NCBI taxonomy): Eukaryota > Viridiplantae > Streptophyta > Magnoliopsida > Brassicales > Cleomaceae > Gynandropsis > Gynandropsis gynandra. Next base: position 824,021 of record CM071876.1, read on the forward strand.
CTTAGACTAATGATGATGAAATGTTGGTGAGTTATTGTTAAAAGATTTAGATCCAATACTTAATCCAAATATTATCCGTTTGCTAATGACAGTGGGAAGAAAAATCAATGAAATATCTTTTATCGATAATGACAATAATTACAGTTAAATAATAAAAAGATAAATGTAAAATCTAGTGGGACCCTTGCTTCTTTCTTTGCCGAGGAATCCTACCGATATGATTATCACAATATATATATATACATATTTTTTATTATCATTATTTAAAGAAGTTGATATACTTTCGATATATATATATCAAATATAAAATTTAATAATTGTATGATTGTTTTTGAGTTTTTTTTTTCTAGATGAGAAAAAATAGAAAGAGAAACTTTTTATTTGTAAAAGAACAAATGTGTAAAAATTCTTGAGTTGTCATTTTTTGTTTGTTGAAAAAAATAAAGATTTAGATTTTATTGTCTACAACTTGTTTAACTTTCTATTTTTTAAAAAAACTTTGATGTTATGTTAGATTAATTGTAAATTTGTAAAGCATTTTGAAAATTACTATTTTTTTAAGAAATTTTAGATATGTGTTTTTAGAAATAATAGAAATTTTTTAGTTTTTGATAAAAAAATCTATATTTGTAATTATATTGTGGAGTAATCAAATTAAATTTAAGAGTAATTGGAGATTTTTATTTTTTACACTCTATATAACTACATATTTAAATACAAATAAAAATATTATGTGTTGGAAATTGAAATTACTGCTAATTCGGGTAAAAAAGAAGTAAGAAAAATGAATATCCTCGCGATAAATCCTGCCACGTGTCGGATCCTGGTTCCTCGTTATGCACGGTAAAAAAAATATAGTGGGACCCATACCAAACAGAATCACCCCCTCTCTCCTCTCGTGTTTTACACTCTCACGCACTGCTCTCTCTTTCTCTCTCACTCTCTCTCTCTCGAGGTGAAGAAGGTACACAAGAACCAGAATATGTATATGTGTATGTATATGTGTATGTGTGTGTGGCTTGGTTGGTTTGATGATCTTCATCTTCTGTTGGATTTCTGCTGCAGTAACTGGTGTTCATCGGCGATAATGACGGATACGACGGACGATATTGCTGAAGGGATCTCGTTCCAGAGCTTCGAAGATGATTGCAAGTTGCTCTGCAATCTTCTCAACGATGTGTTACTGAGGGAAGTCGGCAGTGAGTTCATGGAGAAGATTGAACGAACTCGCATCCTTGCTCAGGTTCTGCTTTTCTGTTTTTGTTTCTCTTAGTGTTTTTGCTTCTTCTTCGAGTAAGCGTAAATGATATTTTGTTCTTCGATTCCTCTGGTTGATGATCGAAAATTGGAATCTGTCGTACTGTTCGTTTGTTTGAGGGAGAAGTTGGAGAACGGAAGATCAAGTTGAGTTTTGTGATTTCCGATCGTTTTTTTTTAATTTTGATATTTTTTTTCTTTTCGAAGTAAATGGAAGAATACAAATGGTCTCTATGAATGACTAATCCGTCTGAATCAACACTTATTCTCTGTTTTTCTCGAAGTGTATTTGCTTTTCACTGCTGGCTTCGTCCTTCTCTGATATTTTCCTTCATGGCTACGTTTCATTGATGAGAATCCCCGGACGAAGGAAGTCGGGAGAATATTATTCATTTTGTGAATTTTCTTATTATTGTTTCCTAGCTGAAGAGGATTCTGGAATCTACGGTTGAAGTGTGTCAGCTGTATCTGCAATATCCTGACTTGTCGGATTTTTGTTATGATAATGATAAGTTGTAGGACATGAATTTTGGACTCTAATATCTAATATATATGGTGTTGGACATTTCTAAATTCTCGAGCTAACTTTTGAGATTAGTCAGCTCCAGCCCATATTTGATATGGTATCGAGTCCCGGTTCGTCTCGATTTGAATATACCGATATTGGGCCCTCGATTGCGACGTCCAGATTCCGGGACCGATATTGGACCCTCGATCGAGTGTGGGCGTGAGGGAGTGTTTTGATGAGTATTCGATATATGAATTTTGAGACTCATATGAATGATGTTTGACAATCTAAACTCTTGAACTAGCTTTTTGGCCTTAGCTAGATCCAATCTATATTTGACAATTACAGATATAATGATGTGTTTTGTCATGGTTTCACGTCTCAGAGTGCGTTAAATTTGCGTATAACTGGAATCGAAGATACCGCCGAGCTTTTGGAGAAGCAACTGACATCTGAAATATCAAACTTGTCACTGGACGAAGCCTTGATGTTGGCTCGCACATTCAGCCATTTTCTTAATTTAATGGGCATTGCCGAAACGCATCACAGGTGATCATATTGATTATTACAACAGAAAAAGCAATGATCCATGGAAACATGGTTACTAAAACAGCCTGTATATAAACATTGACTGTGAATTATCAGCATCAGAAAATTCTATATTTTGTTTTGTTGTCTTTGAATTCTCAAAGCCTTGATTATTTGGTCCCAATGTTTTACATTTTCTTTCAGAGTTCGTAAAGTACGGAATGTTGCGCAGCTTTCAAGATCCTGTGATGATATATTCAATCAGCTATCACAAGGTGGAATTTCCCCAGATAGGCTTTATGACACAGTTTGCAAGCAGGTCTATTTCATTGTTTCTCCTATTGTTTTTTCTCACATCTTTGATTATTTCAATCATTTATAGGGATTGCTACTTCAAGATTAATAAGTTTATCGGCTGCAGGAGGTTGAAATTGTTCTTACCAGCTGACCCTCGATTTGTGCTTACTTGCTTGTTAAATTTATCAACTGCAGGAGGTTGAAATTGTTCTTACAGCACACCCCACTCAAATTAATCGGCGAACCTTACAGTACAAACATATTAGAATTGCGGTAAGTTATTTATAGTGTTGACATGCATTGCTGTAACTGTATTAGGCATCTTTTTAGGTTTCTGGTTTTATGTTGTTGATTTCAAGTTTGATATTTCTGGCAGCATCTTCTAGAATACAATGACAGAAAAGACCTTGGCCCTGAAGATAAGGATATGCTCATCGAGGATCTGGTACTATCTACCTCAGTACATTCTTCTAATTCTCAGCTGAAGCAACATAACTAATAAATTAACCATCTCTAAAAGGTTAGAGAGATAACTTCACTGTGGCAGACTGATGAACTTAGACGTCAGAAACCTACTCCAGTTGATGAAGCTAGGGCTGGTATGCTAATGACTTTCTCAATGTCTTGAAATTCTTCATTTGATTTAGTAAGTTATTGCTACATTTCTATGTTCTTTATCTCTCACCTCAGGCTTGAACATTGTTGAACAATCCCTATGGAAAGCTGTACCACATTACTTGCGACGTGTCAGCAATGCTTTGAAGAAGGTATTTCTTATTATTTTGATATATTGGAAGTTTCTGAATGCTCTACTGATATGTTTTGGAAAATTTCCAAATCTATCTTTAATAGGTTGAATTACATGTATATATAATAATAAAAGAGCTAACTATATTCCTATTTTTAAGCATATTTTATGATTTCCTCAATATCTACTCTCTCGTTTCTGAGAAAATGTTATATACTTCAGCACACTGGGAAGCCACTTCCATTGACTTGCACCCCAATAAAATTTGGCTCCTGGATGGGTGGTGATAGAGATGGAAACCCAAATGTCACGGCAAAGGTGAAGATGCTACACATTTTTTTTTTCTTATGAAAAATGAACTTATTAATGAATAAGCAGCCATCTCTTTTCCTGATATTTCAAAATTATTTTATGACAAAGTTTACTGATTTCTTTCCTAAATATTTTCAGGTCACAAAAAGTGTGTCTCTCATGTCTAGGTGGATGGCTATCGATTTGTACATAAGAGAGGTTGATAGTTTAAGATTCGAATTATCCATGAACCAGTGCAGTGATAGGTTGGCAAAACTGGCAGAGGAGATTCTTGAAAAAGGTAAGTAAATTACAGGAAGCATTCTGATGTCTCAGATTTTCTTGAACCCTGATATTCATTTACGTAGTTCTCTAAAAACTAAAAGCTGCTTTTTCCCCCAGAAGCTTATGAACAAGATCAAAACCAAGTCAGAAGCCAATCAAGATTTCAGAGTCAGCAGCTTTCATCTCTGCCTACTCAACTTCCTGCTAGAGCTGACCTTCCTGCCTGCACTGGTAATGGTTTTCATGCATACATTATTGTTTTTAATCTCATCTTATAAATTCTCCTTTATCCAGTTGTGATTAAGATTTATGATGGATTTGCTATACCACCTTCTTGCAGAATGTGGTGAATCTCAATATCCCAAATTTGAAGTTCCGGGAACAGAGTTTATACCACTCAATCTTCAGGTTGACCAAAGCTGTAAAAAGGCAGACATGCTTGCCTCATTTTGATCCTTCCGACCTTTACTTTCAGTATTGAAAACACTCTTAATTTGGATATTCTTAACAGTTTTTCTATCATCTTTTCCATTTTCATGTAAATCATAGGATGCCAAAGGTACCACCAGTAAGGATTCCAGCCTAAGCTCACAAAAAATACCAGCTAATGGATCTACAAACAACTCTAATAGTTCTCAATCGGGTCTTAGTTCCCGAGGATCTTTCTCGTCCAATTCTCAACTTCTTGCTCAAAAGAAACTATTGACGGAATCTCAGATAGGGAGGACCAGTTTTCAGAAGCTATTGGAGCCACACCCACCTAAACGACCTGGAATTGCTCCTTACCGGATTGTTCTTGGTGAAGTAAAAGAAAAGGTAACAGATCCTTCAATGCTTTTCCCATGAGCTCGCATGAAGAGCTGATTCGCGTAGGCACTAATATGAATGTTAGGTGTTTATCTTGGGGGAATATAGCAAAAAAAAAAAATATCCAACTATTTATAAAACACGGATTATTATTTTTAATTTAGAAAAACCCAAATTTATATTTTTAGTATATGATTAATTTGTGTTTTTTTAGACAACACTTAAAAATTCAAAGAGTTAAAATATAATTTAGTGTTTTTGTTTGTGTATGGATATAATTAATTTGATAAGTTTGTGTTTTTTAGACAAAATGTAAAAATTCAAAATTTTTAGGTTCGAAATAATAATTTGTATTTTATAGGTAAAAATTAAAAAGTTTGGTATTTTCTACACTATATTCCTAAAATTAGTGTTTCTAAGACAAAAAAAAAAGGATTTTGTTAGGTTAAAAGATAATAATTTATGTTTTATACTTTTTTATACTATATTCCCTTTATCTTGCATGGCCTTAGTTTCCAGCTTCCGTGGTTCATCTTTCAAACTTTTTAATGAACTACAACTTTTAAACCATGAGTATTGCTTCTATTTTCTTGACTCAAATGGCTCTGTTGTGACAACAGCTTCTGAAGACACGGATGCTTCTGGAACTTCTTCTTGAGGATCTTCCTTGTGAATATGATCCTTATGATTACTATGAAACAACAGATCAACTACTGGAACCTCTGCTTCTCTGCTATGAATCTCTGGTACCATCTTAAACTCCTCCATGTGAAATGGACTTTTTATTTAAAATAATGATCTTATGAATGAAAACTATTTGGGTTTTCAGCAATCATGTGAAGCTGGGATACTAGCTGAGGGCCGTTTAGCTGACCTGATCCGGAGAGTTGCTACCTTTGGCATGGTGTTGATGAAACTCGATTTGCGTCAGGTAAATTTTCTTGTCTTATTTATTTCACTTTTTGTGTAACTTTCTGCTAATATACGATCAATTTATCAGGAATCAGGAAGGCATTCTGAAGCTCTGGATGCAATTACGACTTACTTGGATATGGGTACATATAGTGAATGGGATGAAGAAGAGAAACTAGAATTTTTGACTCGAGAGCTGAAAGGGAAACGGCCCCTTGTCCCTCCAACTATTGAGGTCAGAACACAAGCACCTTCAAATTTTTAAGATTTTTAAGTTTAAGCTTCCCACATAACTAAAATAGCATGGAGGATAATCTGTATAGAGAAAAAAGAATAGATGAAAAAGGGTGCCAAGTTTTTTCTTCTCTGTTTCTGCATTTTTGGGGAAGATCTAGTAAGACTGTGGGCTTGATTGGTGGAAACGTAGCGTTTGTATTTGCATTCGGTGACGTTTCTGTCATTGATTGGCAACGTTTTGTTTCATTTTGTCTGCGTTTGCGGGCGACTGCGACTAGAAGCGAATGGTAGAACTTGCGTTTTGAACAAAATTACCAAAATAAACAATTATTAAAAAAAGAATTTATTAATTTTTTTTGTTTAGTGTATATTTTTTAATTATAATTTTCAATTATTTGAAATAAATTAAAATTATAAAAATATTTAAATATACAATATATGTACATATACATATATATATTTACGATTAATATAAATTATAATAGAAAGAGAAAAGAGATAAAAGGAAAAGATACGAAGATATTTTGGTAATTTTGTTCAAAACGCAGACGTAATGCAACATAATTTCAGATTTTTAACATGCGTTTTCGGGCGACTGCGACTCCACCAGTCAGTTTTAATGTCACCCAGAGTCGCCAGAAAACGCAGTCGCCGCATTTTCGTTTGACTGCGATTCCACCGGTCAGGGCCAGTGTCAAGAGCCCATTTGAATAGTGATCTAAGCATCATGTTTCCTATTTTAATCATTGGATTTCCACCATCCTGCTAAATTAGTGGTATCTGCTGTTGAACTTTTGCAGGTTTGGCCTGAAATTAAAGAAGTATTGGACACCTTCCGAGTGGCTGCTGAGCTGGGGAGTGAGTCTCTTGGAGCTTACATCATATCTATGGCTTCAAATGTATGGTAGCTTTCCCATTCCACCAAAATACTCTTTAGCTGTTATTTAACTGAGGCTTATACTCCATTTTATATCACGGAGAAAATGATAACACTTACTTCTTGTTGCTTGTAGGCAAGTGATGTCCTCGCTGTGGAGCTTCTGCAGAAAGATGCCCGTCTTGCTGTCAGTGGGGAGTTGGGAAGACCATGTCCTGGTCGAACGTGAGTCCAATGCCTTCTTCTTTAAAATAAACTGTTATGATAAGTTGTCCCACATCGACTAGGACATGAACTTTGAGACTTGTATATATGGTGTTGGGCAACCCTAAACTCTTGAACTAGCTTTTGGAATTAGTTAGGTCCATCCCATATTTGACATGGTATCAAAGCCCGGTTCGTCCTGATTTGAATATATCGATGTTGGCCCCCGATTGCGATGTCCAGACTCTAGGATCGAGCCTGCACGTGGGGAGTGTTATGATAGGTTGTCCCACATCGACTAGGACATGTCGGGCAACCCTAAACTCTTGAGTTAGCTTTTGGGATTAGTTAGGCTCACCTCATATTTGACATAACCCTTTCGTTTCGTAGTCGAATATCTGTTTTCTCGACAGTACTATAGGAAATCCTTCCGTTTCGTATTCGAATGTTTGCATTTTCTACCTCTCATGTTTTGATTCCATAAGGGTTTTGTGTATATACGTTTGTTTTCTGCGGAATAGGCTGCGAGTGGTTCCTCTTTTTGAAACGGTAAAGGATCTAAGAGGCGCAGGAGCCGTGATAAGGAAGTTGCTTTCAATTGATTGGTATAGGGAACATATCCAAAAGAATCATAACGGTCACCAAGAGGTAGAACATTTCAATTATTTTCAATCTTGGAGAAATCTAAATCTTGAATGGATCTCAAAAAAAATCTTTTCCACAGGTGATGGTTGGATATTCAGATTCAGGAAAAGATGCAGGACGCTTTACTGCAGCATGGGAACTATACAAAGCTCAAGAGGATGTTGTAGCTGCTTGTAATGAATTTGGCATTAGAGTCACCCTGTTCCATGGACGTGGAGGGAGTATTGGTCGCGGTGGTGGCCCTACTTATCTTGCCATACAATCTCAACCACCAGGCTCTGTAATGGTCAGTCATCCACTCGTCGATTCAAATTGATCTCATTGCATTGATTCATCCACTCCACTCGTCGATTCAAATCGATCTCATTGCATTGATCCATCCACTCGTCGATTCAAACTGATCTCATTGCATTGATTCATCCACTCCACTCGTCGATTCAAATTCATCTCATTGCATTGATTCATTTGATTCATCGTTGATTCAAATTGATCTCATTGCATTGATTCATCCACTCCACTCGTCGATTCAAATTCATCTCATTGCATTGATTCATCCATTCGTCGATTCTCATTGCATTGATTCATTCATCCACTCGTTGATTCAAATTGATCTCATTGCATTGATTCATCCACTCCACTCGTCGATTCAAATTCATCTCATTGCATTGATTCATCCATTCGTCGATTCAAATTGATCTCATTGCATTGATTCATTCATCCACTCGTTGATTCAAATTGATCTCATTGCATTGATTCATCCACTCCACTCGTCGATTCAAATTGATCTCACAGCATTGATCCATCCACTCCTCGATTCAAATTGATCTCATTGCATTGATTCATCCACTCCTCGATTCAAATTGATCTCATTGCATTGATTCAATCATCGAAAGAACGTTTTTTTAAACGTTTTTAACCCCTTAATATGTCGTTAATAGGGTACGTTACGATCAACAGAGCAAGGTGAAATGGTACAAGCCAAATTTGGATTACCACAAACAGCTGTTAGACAACTAGAGATATACACAACAGCAGTATTACTCGCTACCTTAAGACCACCTCAACCACCTCGGGTTGAAAAATGGCGAAACTTAATGGAAGAAATCTCCATAATCAGCTGCCAAAACTACCGTAACACAGTCTACGAAAACCCCGAATTCCTCACTTACTTCCAAGAAGCAACACCACAAGCTGAACTTGGATTCCTTAACATAGGAAGCCGTCCTACTCGTAGAAAAAGCTCAACCGGTATTGGCCATCTTCGTGCCATCCCTTGGGTTTTCGCGTGGACGCAAACAAGATTTGTCCTTCCCGCGTGGCTTGGCGTAGGCGCGGGTTTAAAAGGCGTATGCGAAAAAGGTAACGCGGCAGAACTAAGAGCAATGTATGAAGAATGGCCTTTCTTTCAATCTACCATTGATCTAATAGAAATGGTATTAGCTAAAGCAGATATCCCTATAGCCAAACACTATGAAGAACAATTAGTCTCGGAGGAAAGAAGATTAATTGGTAGGGAATTGAGAAAGGAACTAATGACGACAGAGAAGTACGTTTTAGTAATAAGTGGTCATGAGAAATTATCAGAGAATAATAAAAGTTTGAAGAAATTGATAGAAAGCAGATTACCATATCTGAATCCAATGAATATGTTACAAGTTGAGATCCTTAAAAGGCTTAGACATGATGATGATAATATTAAACTGAGGGATGCATTGCTTGTCACCATTAATGGGATTGCGGCTGGAATGAGGAATACAGGTTAGTTACTTATTCACATACTTTTATCAGTATTGGCTAATACTCTATTCGGATTGCCTTATTCTTGTTTTGGTTGCTGTTTTGTGGTTTTCATTCGAAAACAATGTACTAAATTTGGGCCTAGGCTGCAGCTAAACGCTGAACGCTAAACGCTAAACGCTGAACAAACTATCATTAAATGTTCTGCTTTTCTTTAGGTGTTTGTTTTAGGCGTTTGGATTTGGGTTTTGGATTGATTGGTGTTATTATTATTATATTTAATTTAGGTTATTCAATTTTAAGATTTGTCGTATAGTTCGTCTTTTTAACATAAAACAAAAATATCAAATTTAACATAAAAATAAAAATGTATATAAAAAACTATAAAAGTTTTATAATGTTAATATTGTATTCTTCTATTTTCTTAATTGAGTTGTGCATTTTTGGGTTTTATCCGAGCTGAATTGATTCGAATTTTAAAATTTGAATTTATATAGATTTTTAAAGTAACACATATTTCATATGATTCAAATTGTTCAGATCAAATCTGAATAATTCGAATTGAACATTTATAAGATAATCCATATGGTCGTTTAGAGAATCTAAATGTTTTTTTAGATGATCTAAATGTTTTCAAACGATTGAAGCAAATCTTGTATTTGGATTTTGTTATAAACTTATAATTTATGTCTTTCTATAGTTATAATACAATTTTATCAATTATTTTGAGTAATATTAGAAAATTTAATCATTTGAATAATAATAACATTTACTAGTATGCCGTCTAATCATCCTCGACACCGCCTAGATGACATGTATTCCCCGAACCCGAACTCATGTGTTGGAGAATTTGTTTCTCAGATTCGAACAGGTTTCGAGACGAGCCCGGTTTTTCGGGCTACTCGCAATAACTTGCCAAGAAAAGAGTATCGTAACATCATCATCATCATCATCATCATCATCACCATCATCATCATCATCATACACTTATTGGTGCTTGTAACAAGATTTCTTATAGAATTGAGTGAATGATTATTAGAAAGGACTAACAGAATGAGCCAACTTCAACATAAACTCAGGCACAAGTCTCCTTCTTGGTAAGGCAGATTTGCTTTTAACAAGACCTTCTTCATCATCACCCAAAACTATCGATACAATATCTTCAAACATTTCATCTCTTCCTCCTCTCATTGGATCCTAACGTAATCAATCGTTAATTCTTATCATTCGAATCCTAAATTCTATCGATACAATATCTTCAAAAGGGTTTGTCGTACCTGAAGAAACAAATCCGTATGTGTTTTCCCCTCGTAAAGAATCGCTTCTGCTTTAACTCCGAGGCGTTGAAGGGTTTCTGCAAAACATTTACTATAGAAATATCGTATTAAAAAAACATTCAATCATTTGGAACCATTTGAAAGGCAAGATTTGAGTTTTAAACAGACCTTGCATCCGAGGGGATTGAGTAATCGGCGGTACCATGGAAAAGAATTATAGGTGGAAGACGAAGAACAGCGTGACGGATGTTTGGATCTTGTACCATTAAATCAGGAGAATATCGCCTCAACGATTCTTCTCCTTCCATAATGCTGCAAGAAGATCATACCCATTGGAGTTTAATGCTATTCATATTGAAGAACAAATGACGAATCAACGAGTAGACCATGGAATACCTTAGAAAGATGGAACGATATAGTCCTCGATTATCAAAGTGGTCTACAAGGTTTAAAAGGTTGTACCTATACATCGCGACATAAAATTTTTTACAAAAATTAAAGATGCAAATTTTGAACTTAATTGGATTAATAGACATCGGAATTAATGTTCGAGATAAGTCTATTGATCTCAATAATCGCTTAAAAATCAATCCTTAATCATGTTTTCTGATAAGAACCTATCCCATATTAGGCTCAAATCAATCGTTAGAGTCCCATGGATCTCATTCCCAAAAGCTAGCTTACGTGGTGAGGGTGTCTGTGACCTTATAAGGCATTGCTCACTCCCACTAATGAACAATGTGGGACTCTTAACAATACCCACCCGTTTAAACCCGACATGCCCACTCCTGTAGCCCACTCTAGATGACCCACTCTGTTGTCTCTTAGATCGCCCCTTTCGCGGTGTCAGGCCAACACTGTGGCCGTTGATAAAAACTTATTCCATAGTAGACCAAATTAATCTTTAAAGGTCTTACACTGCTAGACATTAATGATTTAGGGACGAACAACAGTGGTCCGCAAACGTGCGTCGCAAAAATAAAAAGTCTGCAATCCATCCCCAAATACAGACGGAAAGATCAGTCTGTAAACCGTTCGTAATTACGGACTGCATGGCCATTCGCAACTCGACAGGAAAGGCGACCAATTTACGTACGGGAAAACGCCGCAAATTTGCTGACGGGTCAGCTCTGTCCGCAAAATTTAAAGACGGGGTCGCGACCCTTCCGCAAAAGTTAAGGATAGATCTAATTAGATCTCATCCCAAAAACTAACTTATGGGTTAAGGTGTTCATGGTCTTATCAGGTCACTCTCACTAATGAGCAATGTGAGACTCCTAACAATATTCACCCGTTTAAACACTGACATTTACGTTGACCCGCTTTGGTAACCCATTCTAAGCGGGCACGGGGCGCACTATGTTGTCTCTCAAATCGCCCCTTCCGTGGCATCATGCCAACAATGTGATCATAGTCTGATACCAATTGATAAAAACCTATCCCATAATAGACCCAAATCGATCATCAAACATTATGGTCATATAGATCTCATCCCAAAAACTAACTTATGGGTTAAAGGTATCCATGGTTTTATCAGGTCACTCTCACTAATGAGCAATGTGGGACTCCTAACAATATTCACCCGTTTAAACAATGAAGAATGTGGGACTCCTAACTTATCCACCCGTTTAAACAATGAACAATGTGGGACTCCTAACAATATCCACCCGTTTGTCTCTCAAATTGCCCCTTCGGTGGTATCAGGCCAACAGTGTGATCATTGTTAGATACCAATTGATAAAAACCTATCCCATAATAGACCCAAATCAATCATCAACATTGTGGTCATATAGATCTCATCCCAAAACCTAACTTATGGGTTAAAGGTGTCCATGGGAGCAATGTGGGACTCTTAACAATGTTCTAAAATGGCATTTAGCAAATTCAAAGAGAAGAAAAGGGTGAAGCTTTACCCTCCAGATAGACCAAAATAAGCATTTATATGTCCAACACTCCACGAAACGCTATCTCCCTCGCCTGACTCTTTAATCGCCTGTTCTACAAGCGTGCAAGCCGCAATATGTGCACCCGCAGATTGTCCCATCAAATAAATCCTACATAAACCCGAAAAACAAAAAAGAATCATCGATAATAATCCCTAATACTTAATCCATCCACACCAATAAATCGCGTAGAGGATATACCGATTAGGGTCACCTCCATACTCGGCAATGTGATTGCAAACAAATGAAATGCCACGAGAAGCATCTTGTATCATGTCACCAATAGTTCCCTGAGGGAAATTCCTGCTCAATGGATTTTGTAAACAGGATTCGATACGAATATTCATCGGATATAAGAGCCTCGATTGAATTAAATTAAGACAAATCGAGTGAAGTTAAAGTAAATACCGGTAGTCTATACATGCTACTATAATGCCTCTTTCAGACAATTGTTGTCCTAAAAGAGAACCCCATGCCTTATATCTGTATCAACGAAAAGCCGTAAAAAAGACATGTCAAGTTATATTCCTTTACTAAAATTGTTAAATATGGGCTTGGGCCTAACTAACTAATCCCAAAAGTTAATTCAAGAGTTTAGGGTTATCCAATACCATATATATGGGTCCAAAGTTCATGTCATAACCGATGTGGGACAACTTATCATAACAAAAATACTTGACATTTATATACTCACCCGATAATCCAGGCTCCGCCAGTCACAAATGCAACTACTGGTTTTGGTCCGTCAACGTTTTTAGGTAGATACAAATCAAGTCTGAATAGACAAAAAAGATCAAGCCTTTATCGATATCTTAAAGAAACAAATTGAGAATAGAATGAATAATCAAGAAATGATATTGACCTATTTCTTGGTTCATCACCGTAAACTATACTTCTACGAACTTGACGAGAGAAGAAATAGTAATATCCGACTGCAAAGAATCGAAATTTTCAGACATTTATTGTCAAGTTTAACACAATAAAACAGCTACAGAAACATAAAGCTGTAATGAAATGTAAATCTGAATTGAATAATTACAAACCTTGAATAAATCCTGGCATTAGTAGAATTGCATAACAACCAAGTGCCATAAATCTTGTGATCCATTTATAACCTACCCTGAATAACAAAAATTGATCAGCAATCATCATATTATGAAATCACATTAGATTCAAATAACATATTCTAATAAGAAATTACATCACATTGTGCAATCAAAATTGTTATTTTTACATAAAAGGGTCAAGAAATCATCATATTATTACATCAAATTTCAAAGAGCATAATCAAATAACACATTCTAATAAGAAATTACATCACATTGTGCAATCAAAATTGTTATTTTTACATAAAAGGGTCAAGAACAGGAAGTTAAATTACCCCAAATATCTCAAGAGCTTCAAGCTCAAGCGAGTCAATAGAAATGTCTCGGTGGCGGCGTGCTCCACCTCCTCACCGAGTGATTGGCCGCGGCCATCGCCGTCATCGGCGTTAGCATTAACATCATCGGGAACCATACACAAGCAATTATCACTATTGGTTCTACGCCGTCTCTTCTGATACCAACCGGTGAATCCGCCACCGCCAGTGGTTTCCACCGCCGTTGTGGAGGAGCTGAAGCTGGCGGCGCGAGAGAGCAGAGGCTTGACGGATGAAATTGAGTGATCATCATGGAATCGGGATGAGATGAGGAGACTTGTTGATGGGTCATCGTAAGTCTGCGACTTGAAGAACATTTCCGTCGCCGGCGATAATTCAGGCAGAAGGGTTGAGATGGGTAGAATCTGTGACGGCATTTTCTCTTTCTTGCTCTGAATTTTATGCTCCGATCGTTCCGTTTGCTAATTTCAGATAAGAATTCACGAGAAAGACGGAGACTTTATGGGTCACGAATTGAGAAAATCCCAAAAGGTCTCCGATTACATAACGCAAATTGAAATCTAACAAAACCCAAAAGCAGAGAAGAGGATCGATGTGGAGATGAAGAACAGAAAGAATTTGGGGGGGAGGAACCAAATGGGATCGAACAAGTGTTGTGTTCTTATTATTAAAGGTCCTGCAGAAAAAGACGAACAGTCTACGTGCATCTAAAAATCACTTCAAATCTCAAGGAATTTAGAGTTTATACGATTTACTAAATTCTAGGTTGTATAATGGGTGTAAAATCGTCGATATGAATTTGGTTCAAATCATCGAGATAATCTGATGAATTGAACCGGAAAGAAATTAAAGTTTAAACGAATTAATTAGTGAAATTGTTCCTGAACGTAATACAAAAGTATATAGTTTCTTAACTTTATATTTTTTTATTTATTAAATATTATTTAAAAAAATATTACATTATTTACATATAATAATATAATTATTTTATTATTTATATAATTTTATGAACAAATAAACAAATAAAATAATATAAAAATTACTACAAAATATATTTATATATTTGATATTTTTATTTAATTTTCGATAAATTTATTTTTTAAGTAATATTTTTTATATTTAATAACTTTGTATTCAAATTCATTTTTTTATATTTTATATATTTTATTTAGTTTATAAAAGAAAAATATATAATATTTTTGAGTTGAGCTGAAATTCTTTAACTCGTTTTGAATTATCGAATTGAGCCAATTTATTTTTTGACGAACTGATGATGAGGTTCACTCATTTACACATTTAACGAATCTAATCGAACTTATGGCGAGCTAAATATAATTTCATAAATTTTTATGTATATCCTTTTCCTCATTATAAATTCCTAAAATATCATTTGAGTATAATTTTCTGAATATTGTTTAATTTCGCCAAATATAAATCTTTAGTGGGGTCTTTATAAACATTATTTGTTAACAATTTTATTAATCATGTTGAATTTGATGAAATTTGAATAAATTGAAATAAATAGAATTAAAATCAAATATAGGTTAAAATCAAAGAAAAAATTGGATTAAAATAGATTTTGGAAGAGAGAATAGAATTAATATTATAAAAAGAAGGAGATAAATTGAATAACCATTAAAAAAATTATTTTTGTGTGATTTCCAAACGTTCTTTGATTTCGCCAAATATTATATTGGCTTAAGGTCAATACCTTGAAATTAGTCATAATCCAATACCCTAAAATTTGCAACCAAAAAAATATTATATAAAATTTTTTAAAAAAAATTATTAAATATTATTAAAATTAAAAAACTAAATTTTAAAATAGATATTTCTAAAAATATAAAATTTCATTTTTTAAAAGCATAAATATCAAGGATACGATCTATGTGATTGATCTACCATCTTCAAAATCTATTTCTTCAACTATATGTTTCTCTTAAAAAATATAATATCTTTCAATCAAAGATTTAATTTTTCTATCTCCGATCTAAATCAGAATCCAAACTTTTGCTATATTTTTTACCAAAACCTCAAATCAAAATCAATCGGGGGTTATATTGTGTCTATATACCCAACGTGGGGTCATCAATAATCCAATCAGAGTTTATCTTATGATCTGGTCGATTTTGTTTTTTTTTTTGTTTTGTACAAGGTTTTGGTTGAAAACAAAGCAAAAACTCAAAGAAAAAAAGAAGAAAAATCTAATCTTTGACAGAGAGATATTTTGTTTTCAAAGAGAAAAACAAAGCCGACACATGGTCCAAGAAATCGATTTTGAAGATGAAAATTCAAATGAGAGAAAAAAATATAAACTCGTGGAGAGACTCCAATGCCATGGCAAACATGAACAAGTTAGTTTACGTCCGCCTAAATGACTCACAACTGAGTATATAGCCGATGACTCTAACAATTGCGCATATCAACGCTTTTAATTCTTTTGGAGGTGCAAAGAAGTATGATGGAGTTTGTCTCTCGTTTCTCCTTAAATTCAGATCTGTTAGCAACACGATCCAACTCCAACCGATGGAAACAAAAATCCACCTATGAATCCGACTCAACCACAAACACTGAGTTATATATTGACGCTTTTTTTTTCCAAGTTGGGCGTCCACATTTGCACGCTCAACTTGATGAAGGATACTAAGAGATACGATCACTATGATTGATACGAAAATATGCTCTAAGATCATATATAATATTCTGAGTATACTCTCTGAGCACTACAAAAAATATGTCATTTTCAACGGACAAATCTGTTGGAAATGGCAATTTTTCCGTTGAAATAAGCCATTTCCAACGGATTTCAACGGATTTTTGACGTTGGTAATCGATCGTTGGAAACATGCATCCGTTGCAATTTTCAACGGAGTTTCAACGGCCAAAATCCGTTGGAAATTTATCAACGGATATTTCCAACGGGCATCCGTTGAAAATTTTAATGGATGTCCGTTGAATATTTCAAAGGATATCCGTTGGAACATTTAAAGATTTAGCGGAAAAATTGGAAATTGCCAACGGATGTCCGTTGGTAGTTTTGAACATAAATTTTAAATATAGCAACGGATGCACGTTTATGTTATGGTTGTATAAGCAAAGAACATTCGATGATTTTATTACGAATTTAAATTTTTTTTAATAAATATTAAATTTAATATATTAATTCAATGTCTATCAAAAATTTTAATTTAATATTTAAAGCAAACATTACAAATAAAATATTATATCATCTAAAACTTTGTATTCTTCTTCTTTTATCGGTATTACGAAAATAAATGATGGTAGAGTTCCATCAAAACTAGGCAACTATCTTCTATAATCGGATGATGGCGGAGTTCCGCTGAATTGTTTTTGGGAGATGAATATGTTAAAAATGAGTTGTTTCAACATCTTAAATACCCGAAATTTCAATGGGCATCCGTTGGAAATTTCAACGGATGCCCGTTGAACATGTGGTTAGGTGTAGAATTTTGTAATTATAATTTTTTCCAAGGGGCATCCTTTGGAAATTTCAAGGGATGTCCGTTGAAAATTCCAACGGATGCCCGTTGAAAAGAATAAGATGATTAGGTGCAGAATTTTGTAGGTGTGATTTTTTTCCAACGGACATCCCTTGAAAATTCCAACGGATATCCGTTGGAAATTTGAAAAATTGCAATGGGCATTCGTTGATAAATTTAAGAATTTTCAACGGTTCACCATGGAATCTGTTGGTAAATATTTTCAACGGAAATATCCTTTGGAATCCGTTGGTAAAAATTTCAACGGATGGATCCGTTGGTATATATTTCAACGGACGGATCTGTTAGAATCCGTTGATAAATATTTCAACGGATGGATCCGTTGATCCATCCGTTGATATTTACTTGTTTTTTAGTAGTGGAGATATTTAGTATATTATCTGATATCTCATTGAATACCAATAACATTCTCCGACATTCTACGAATATTCTCTGATTATATTTATTTTTCTGTATGATACTGTGTATGTATAAAAAAAGTCTTCTGCAACAAATAAAACGATCGGAATTGTTTTGATCTCTGTCTTTGTCTTTTAAGATCTTTTATATTTGAAGTATTGAAGTATTCAATACTTCAAATGACAAAATTATGTTTGTTTAATGATTCAAAAAGTTTTTGTTTTATTTAATCGTAGAATACTTATTTTCCAAAAAAAAACTGTTTTTCGTTCATTCAAAATGCATTTATCGTATGTCTTCCACCCCTTTGAAGTATATGCAAAGAGAAATTGAGATGATAGGGCAAGATAACCTAGCCTTTTGAGCAATCACGTGTGTATAATTATTCTTGCAAAACGTAATGCACCATTGTAAGAAAGTTCCATTCGTGTGTTTGGAACTCATGCGCTTGGATTCCAATGTTAGACCATTCTTTTTCTACGTAACTATCCAAAACTAAGGTCCTCATCGGTGGAGTTGCAGCCAAGCGCAAACGCGATGATTGCATTTTCTGGCGACTCTGGACGACATTAAAACCGACTGGTGGAGTCGCAGTCGTCCGAAAACGCATCAAAATGCAGATTTTAAAAATCTGAAATTATGTTGTATTATTTTTGGTGCATTTCGAATAAAATTACCAAAAATACGCTCGTGTCTTTTTCTTCTCTCTTTCTATTATAATTTATATTAATCGTAAATATATATATATGTATGTATATGTATTGTATATTTAAATATTTTTATAATTTTTAAATTTGTTTCAAATATTTGAAAATTATAATTAAACAATATACAATAAACAAAAAAATTTAAATAAATTATTTTGTTAATAATTGTCTATTTTGGTAATTTTGTTCAAAACGCAATCGCAACAATTTTCTACCATTCGCTTATAGCTGTAATCATTCTCAAATGTAGAGATTCCACCATTCAGAAAAAATGAAACGAAAAGCCTTCAATCGTTGACAGAAACGTCGTCAAACGCAAAACACTGCGTCTCCACCACTCAAACCCTAGTCTCGATAATTCATGTCTACAATTTGATAGAATAGATATAGAAATATGTATATTTGTTGGAATATAGATATATAAATAAATATATTTATGGTAGAATTCTCTCATATATATATATCTATATATATATACTAAAATGCACAAACTTAATAAAAAAAATTAACCAAATTACATGATATTGGAGCTCCTATTATGTTTTGTGGTTAGGGTAGGAAGAATCGTAACATTACTAATATTATTTGGACATGAATGGCCCATTACTTCTATTTTGTCGGTCTACAAGACCTATTAATTCTTATATATGGGCCTTTACGGCTCATTTAACTTCTCAACAATAATTTATTTATGGCCTCACCCATCTAGTTTACCATTTTTTCTCGTCATTTTATTTTAACCAATAGAAAATATTTAACTTGAACTAAATTATATTGAAATAAATATTCAACATTATATTTCCTACTATCATTTAAACACATTTATTTATATAATCAGTAGATATTTAAAATTCTAAAATCATGATATTTAAAATATTGGCAAAATTTCGACAGATCTAAAAAAAATTGGTAAAATATAATTAGATATAAATCAAGCATATATTTTTCACTCAGAGAAAATTTTCCATTTTTTATAAGTTAATTGTATAATATATAATTGATGCTTTAATTCATTATCGTTCTTTAGAGAATGTGGGTTACCATAGGGTTATAAAATGACTTTAATATCAAAAACCGTCCACAAAGTTGTGGTTTAAAAATTATCAGTCAAATTTTGTTTTCAAAGTAACTTTATATAATATTATTTTTAATACAATATTTTTTTAACCATCTCTTTATTTGTTTTTAGAAATAAGGTCTAATACATTGTATATTACTATATTTTTATTGAATCTCATAAAATTTAGTTCTAAATGAAAAATAGAAACATATAACCATCTAAATGATGAATGAAAGATATAAACTTTTTCCAACTTTAGATTCTAGTCTTTATTTTGGAAAGAGATTCACATTAAATGTTAGAAGATGTAATTGAATATAAAATTTATAATTTTTCTATAAAAATGATTATGATTTACGTTTTCCCACTTTCCTCCATATATATATATATATTCTCATAAAATAACAACAAAACAAAGTAGATCTATAAAAAGAAGTGTGAATAATGAGTTGATTGACCTAATTGATGAGATAAGATCACGACTTAAATGAAGATAATATAATTTGATAACATAAAGAAATTGGTTATCTCTTCTATTCACAAACAAAGATCAAGTTGCAATTCACAGTAATGAGCATATAAAATTTGAAAAATAAAAATAAATAAATAAAACAAATTGAAAATGGTGAGTAATGGGGGTCCTATATACACACACGTACACCAACACATAATAGAGTGAGGGTTTTAATTATTGAATGAAATGATTGGATTCATAAATTTTGTGGGTGGTTCCCTTTTTTCTCTCTTTTTTTTAGACAAATGCATTTTTATGTTTTGATTGTGGTGCATCCACCACCTTGACCTACCTTTTGCCCATCATACAACATTTCTTGTATTTTTCTTTTATATATATATATATATATATATATATTCAAATAAGCCAAGTGATGTCATGTATATGAATAAACATAAACTTATGTCGACTCTATGTAATAATATATTTATAAATCACTTCTGTCTTTCTATGTATAAATCCGAATCCATATTGTTTTATATGTATTAAAGATATATGTTTTAAGAGTAATTAATTAGCAGTACGATTTTGTATCATATATCTTGATCATATATCTTGATCAAGACCATTATAACACAATGTATATATAGTTATCTATTGATAATTTACATTTTTTATATTTAAAAAAATGAGTTTAAAAGTCAATTGACCAAACTATTTTGAATAAATATTCCAATTTGTAAATATTTATTATTAAAAAATATAATATATTTATATAGAAAATTAATTGAGTTTTGGATCGTAAAAATGGTTAGATCCGAATTTAAATTTCTTTTAATATAGACATTTATTGATTCAGGTTCATATTCGAATTCAGATATTCTATAATTTTCGGATATCTGATCTATATTAATTCTAACACTAAATGTATTTTCCTAAAATAATTAAAGATATTTGTGAAAGTAAAAAACTTAAACTAGCAGGTTTGATAATTTTATTACTCGAATTCGTCGATTCCAATATTTTTTTTTAGTTTAGGATGGATTTGAGGTTAAAGAAAATTTTTTCGAAAATTTTATCATGTCCTATATATATTTTTATAAAAACTCAATTGAATTTTAAGTATGAAAAAATAAATGGATTACAATTAAATGCAAGATGATGATAATTTCAAACATGTTATTCCAAAGCATATGTCCATTGATTGGTTGGTGGCATTGAATCATCATTCTGCCCCAAATGTTTTATCATCTCCCATTGGATATATGCATTAAGGAGTCTATATTGGTTATATAAATTACTACATTTTTTCTCTCACATTTCATCTTCTATATATTCAATCTTCGTAGGCATCTTTTCCAAAGTATCATTGTCCATTTTTCATCGTTTTATACGATATCTTTAAAATATTTTACATTGACTCTCGTCATTCTTCATTCTTCGCATTTATGGTCAAATATGAGTTGGGTTTAACTAATCCCAAAAGCTAGTTCTAGAGTTCAGAGTTATCTAATACCATATATATGAGTCCAAAATTTATATTCTAGTCGATATGAGACAACTTATCATAACACTCCTCCTCACGTCCAAATTCTGTCATCACAATCGGGGATCCAACATCAGTATATTCAAATCGGAACGAACCAAACTTTGATATCATGTCAAATATGGATTAGGCCTAACTAATCCCAAAAACTAGTTCAAGAGTTTAGGATTGTTCATTATATATATATATATATATATATGAGTCTAAATTCATGTCCTAACATAACTTATCATAACAACTACGGTTATGATTATTGATCTATTGTTTTTTGTTATGAGTTACGAAGAGAACTATCGTATCATCGACGCATCATAAATAACATGTTTTTTAATAAAAAAACACAATTTTCATCAATATTAAATAAAACTTCTAACAATTCAGGAAAGAGATTTCATTGTTAGTCCATTGAATCATATCTTAGCATATTGTAACATTTCTTTGTGTCAATTAACGTATTATTTTTTTATTTTATCATTTTTTACAACTGCCATATTTGTAATATTTTGATTTTATTATAATATATTTTTACATTTCTACAATAAAAAAAGATGGTGATAATTATATTTACATAAACTTACGATTCTCCACATCTTTGTATCAATAAAGTGACTTTGGTTTTGTCTGTTTACTTTAAAAACATTAAGCCTTTAACTTTGTAGGGTTAGCTTTTTAGTTTTATCATCAATCTTTATTCAAAAAATTACCGTGTACTTTAAAAAAAATATTAAAATTTATTAACATTTCATTCAACATTGGGCTAATATTGGATATATTATTTTTGGTCAGTTGATCAAAGTTTCCACCTTTTATTTTCAGTGTATTAAGACTTCACATCAATATATCGTTTTTGTCTTAAATCAACGTTGTTTGGTTGTGATACACCATTTTAAAATATTTTTTTAAATTTGGTTAATCACTAAAATATTCTAAATTTGTAATAAAACCAGTGTTTGACAATCATTCTTTTCTGATAGTTTTTTTTATTTGTTCTTTGATACAGAAAATAAATAATTATACTTCCTGAATTATAATTACAAAAATGATATCATGATTCAGATCTTCTTCTCATAAATCAACCATCATCCTTATTCGATGATCTTTACCGATAAGTTTGTTTTCTGGATTTCAAGTAATAAAAATTCTATTGGTCTCTAGATCTCATCAAACACCTTTTAGTGTAATGCCTTTTTTAGAATGAAACGTCTCCATTGTAACATTGACGGACGTTTTGTTATAAAAAAATGACGTCAAAACGACGTCGTTTTGGTATTTAAAGAAAAAAATTAACAATGACATCTTCATCTCAATCTCTTGTCCTTACATTCGTCTCTTATCCTCGTCTTTGCATTCATCTTTGTTTTTTTATTTTCTATCATCTCTCTTATGTTGTTATCGTCTTCATTTTTTGTCATCGCCTTCATTTCTCATATTCATCTTTGTTTTATCTCCACCCTCGGCTTCATCTATCGCATTCGCGCTCACCTTTGCCCTTTCCTTAGTCTAATATCGTCCTCACTCGGCGCCCATTTTTGATATTTTGTTTGTTTTATGTTGTTTGTCATCGTAAATTTGATATTATGAATTTAATACTTATAAATATTTTTTAAATACTAAATTTATTTATTTATATATGTTTTTTTTATAAAATTAAGTACTTATAAATATTTTGAATTAAATATTTATATTATAATTATATTAAATAAAAATAAAATATATGTATAGATATATTTGCCTTGCCCGTCCAGACACCGCCTAAACTCCGCCTAGGCGCTCTGGACGCTAAGCGTCGGGTGTCCGCCCGCCTAAAGTCTAGCGCTTTCTTGAATTTTACAAAAAACATTATCGAATTTTCATTATATCTATATCTATATCAAATTCATAAGTATTAATTTTATTTTTTGTATTTGTTTCATCCTTTTCAAATATAAAAAATATTAAATATTTGTAATTCTGCGATCAATGAAAATTGTAAAATGTAAGATAAAAAAATTAAATAAGACGTGATATATGATATTGAATACATTATGATCAAATAATTGAATAATTGAAACGAATATTTGAACTTTATGCTCTTCTCTTGTGAAATCTCTTGAACATATTTCTTCTTATTTTTTATTATATTATCTATTTATTTCAAAATAACTCTCATAATTTAATAATATACTTATATTTGTCCCTTGAATATAAATAATATTAAGAATGATGCAATAAGAATTATAATATCCGTAAATAGTAAAATACCAGGTATATATAAACAAACAAAGGTTTACAAAAGAATTATCCATGGCATAATGCTAAGAAGATAAGGCATTATCTTAACATAGTCCCTTTGAACTATTAATGTAATAATGAAATAAGTATATATTCTGTTTTTCGACACTTCAATACTATTATTCCATTCATTATTCATCAATAAATTAACATTTTTTTTAATGTTTTCTTTTCCCCTCTTTCTCGATTAAGATTCAAATGCCATAATTTTTTATTGCGATAATAAATTATTCATTTTAATCCAAGGTTCAAGTACCCACACATTAACAATGGTAACAAGAGATGCATAATGCATTATCGTAAAATTTATAAAGATTTTATGAAATATTATAAACATTTTCACCTTATAATTATAAATTACCATTTTCATTTAGGGTTTGGGTTGGTGTATGCGTTCGAAAATAAATTGTTTTTAAAAGAGTTGATAAATATACGTTATATTATATGTTGTATAAAACGATTCAATCATACATACTTAAAAAATTATACAAATTAATATATTATTTTTCAATTGATTTTGAATTAAAATTATTATCAGAATGAATTAATTAAAATGTTATCGACCTTAAAAAATGAAATTCCAGTTTAATCTTATAAAAAATACAATAGATTGGACATTGATGACATTAAAAGTTATACATGTTTTAATATAAAATATATAAATATTATATGTCATTTTATTAATTGATAAATTTTGTTTTTTAAAAGCCTATAAACCTTATCAATCTCTAAAATTTGGAGTACATTTGGACGCAAATACGAAAAACAGTTATTAATAAGGTGTATGGAATTGATTAAATATATTTTCTAAATATGGTCCAACACATGGAATTAATTCATTTAGAAACACATCAAAATCATAATTACGAAATAAAAAATTGATTTATTTTTCTCATATAAGAGTATAAAACATCTTTTTATTCTCTTTCCAAAAATTCCAAGATAATTTGATTCCTACCACATCTGCTTATAAGAATCCGAATCCTTCATACACGCAAGACACTTTGTCAATAATCCACCACCTCATATTATATATATATATATGTGTGTATATATATATACTAAAATTTAATTTACATAATGTATAATAAGAAAGTCGCCTATTTAAGAGCATATACTTCGACATATACTAAGATGTTATCGTCGAAATTTCTAAGTTAGGAAATTGTTGTAATTATGTATTTGTTTAATAATTTATTAAATAAAAATATTGTAAAAGATTATAAATAATTATCATTTGATCCGACAAATTATCTTAAACAATATTATATCTATTTTAAACTTAATATAATAAAGAAAAAAAAAATACAAAAACTCATAATCTTACTGACATTTGCTTTCAATTTAAGTTAATTTGCATTAGTTATGTGAACTTAATTCGTATTACAATTGAAATTATAAAAAATAGCTTATTTCATCACTAAATGCGTACTTTAATTTTATATTTATTCCTACACGCATGCACGTGGCCAAAATTTAATTTAAAAAAAAAGCATATACTTTCTCAATTATACAAATCAAGGCGCTGATTATTTATATATACCTAGAAATATGCTCGTATCTTAAAATAAAATGTCGCTAATTAAGAATATATTATTTTTTCCGACCTAATTAATATACTGTTACTATTAACGTATGAGCATATGCCTTTTGTTTGATTAGGGCGAAATATGTCATACAATTTCTTCCATATATGACTATATTCTAAAAGCACAAAAAAATACGAATGTTATAAATATATATATATTATAACACCATTATCCTTATACTTTATATAACAAATCCAAAAACCCATCGCTGAATCTTATTTTAAAATTTAAAACAAGGTAAAGAATTTGTAATTTTCATATATTTCCAACAAATTTCATATATTTTATAACTCACTAAATTTATCCACAATTTTAAACTAATCCGTAAAATATTGAATATTTATTGTTAGATTTAAACACAAAATGAATATATATTTAACAAGGTACAGAATTTGTAAATTTTATATATTTCGAACAATTTATCCACGATTTTAAACTAATCCGGTTTCGGTAAAATAGTTAATATTTTTGTTAGATTTAATCACAAAATGAATATATATATATGTAATAAACAATTATCATATATATACAAATTATTCTTAAGAATTAAAAAAGAACAAAGCATCAGGAGAAGGCCTAAGGCATATTCCCACCTATTCTAAAGTTGAACATATACTCGTGCCTATGCAAAGATAAATAGTGCACTGTTCAATAATTCGTATCTTATTCTTACAAATTCAATTTCATTTTATTTTAGGTGTTTTATTTCCAACATTTATGCAATTTATTCTTGATTTATTTCCCATGCAATGTCACATAGATTTTTTTTTTAAATTTGAGCTCGGACAAAAAACCTATAGGGTATAATAATTATCATTGTGAATATTTGGAATCCATGTAAATTGTTTATTCATGACATAACGTTATAATTATCAATGTAATATGTTATCTATATATAAAAAGTTTCAGTGATTTCAACGAATTTATAAAATAATATTTTTAAATCTTATTTCATAAAAATCTTTGTAACGATGTTCATGAAATCAATATTCATTTAAAATTATCATTGTGAATATTTGAAATCCATGTAAAACACTATGTCTTAGATTGTATACTATGACTTTATATAAATAATATTGAATAATTTTAAAATTTAAAATTAATTTAAAATTAAACTAAATTTAGATTTATATTTAACATGATATTATAATTTATTGATTTTTAATTGAAATAGTATAATCAATGATAAACATAAAAAATATTATATTATATTATTTTAAATTAATTAAAATATAAAGTATTAATTTATATATAATAGCGATCTACCTTTAATTTATTTTACATTAAATTAAATCCAACTCAACTCAATTGAATAATTTCGGAAATTTTAAAATTCTAGTAAAAATGGTAATGATTATAAATATAAAAATTGAGGGTCGTGGGTGGGGTCATAAAGATCTTATAGGTGCAACATAGGATATATTATGTGATAATGTTATCGACTTTGACATCTAAAAGTTATATTTTCGAAAATCTTAACTTTCACAGGTAATATTCCCATTATATTTATATCTATTGTTTTAAATGCAAAATTTTACAGTGAGATTTACAATGTCCTTATGCACACGTATAGTTATTTGAATTTATATAATTTTTTCCAAAAGTAAAATTTTGTAAGTAACAAAACAATGAAAAAATAAAAAAAATTAAATTAAATAATAATATTATTTAAATTTGATATTAAATATTAAATTATTAATATATATATATATTATAGATAAATCTTACTTATCTATATTTTTATATATTAAAATAATAAATTGATTATATTCAATTTATAATTAAATCTAACTAAATTTAATCGAATTTAATCCTTTTTTAAATTTTTATATTCAATCAATTATTTTATATATAATCGAATCAATTCATATGTTTCATATATAAATATCTATCTCCATTCCATTTGTTTTACATATGAATTTAAATATATAATGTTGAATAGTTTTTAAATCTTGAATTAACTTTTTAGTTTAATTGTATTCAAATCCATTTAAAATGTAGAAAAATCTAATAATATTGATTGGAATTTTTGGATGTGAATTCATGAGTATAATATGCACAGTTCGATACAGAATTTGAGCATTAAAGAGGTGTTATGGTACTTACGAATTATTAATTTGTTTAAAGTTATTCAATTGTGTATATATATATATATATTTGCATTTAAAAAACAAGAGTAAGTGTTAAAAGGGAAAACCCCGATTTACAAGGGCATAAGGACACGAATATATATGTATATATATATATATATATATATTATGCTGTCTGATTCAGACCATTATCTTTGTGTTGTCTCACTTATAATAATCCTGTAATTAATGAAAACCTAACCATTCTTTGTTGTGTTCTTTTCTCCTATACACTAATAACAACTTTAATTAAATCACATAGTATTTTATTTTAATTAAATAAACTAAACATGTGATGTTACATGAAATATATAATATACATACACTTCTTTTGTACACTTGTAGACTTTCTGTAATTGGAAGGCTACATTAAAAAGTATTTTATTTTATTATTTTTAATGACAAAATGCAGAAAAAAAAACCCAAAAATTATTTCCATGATAACATATAATATTCAGATCATTTAACGTGTATATATATATATATATATATATATATTGAGTTATCTTATAACATTATTGTTTTATCTCATTGTTGGAATTATGAAGGGAATACGAATTATATATGTAATGGTGTACTTTCAATATCATCCATTGGAAATAGTTGGAGAACCTACTTAGGCATCTTCTGCTACGAAAATTCCTTACAGAAAATAATTCTTTTAATTATAAAACCTATAAAAATGTAAATTTTTTTTATTGTGGGTTCTTTATAAAATTTTAGTTGTTTGTGTTATAAATTGATCGTTTATCATGTTTGTTTTAATATTTATACGAAATAATTTTCTAATTGTTTTTCATTGAACAATTTAATTTTATAAGTAAATTTTCAAAACGAATAATTATGTAATGATTTTTTATAACATTATATTATTTTTGAAATGTAATTATAAATAAGATAATTAGTTTTTGGGATTAGTCAGATTCAAATTCATATTTGATACGTTGATCTATTTTAATTTTAAGTGAATGATCTGGATTTACACGTTTAATTTTAGTTTTATGAGTACTAATAAATATGTGTATATTAAATTGTCTTTATTTATATTTGGTTAATGATATATATATATATATATATATATTTAATATAAATATAAATAATAAACGAAGTATAATTTCACAACCTATTTTATATTTTCAGTATATTTTTGTATTGGGTCAAAAGAAATCCACTGTAAAACAACATTTTCTCATTTGTAACAGTTCGATCAAATAAAAGAAAGTACTACTATATCTTTTTCTACTTGTTAAACTGTAATACATAATATATTTATATATACATTATATAGAATATTATCCTAAAAATACAGGAAAAATAACCCTAACTTACATGATTCAGTTTCTGTATCAATACTATTACTTTAAGTTGGACCATTTGAAATCTCATGTTTTTTATTGGACCAACGGATGTCTATGTTGGAATGAGAAGACATGTAATTGGAACCATTTAGAATATGGATAATTATATAGAGTTAAATTTTAGAATTTATTCGTATTTGAATTGGTTCGGTTATTCGAAGAATCTGAACAATCTAATTTAAAAAAAAGAAATAGAAAGTAAAATAAAATTAAAATTAAAATTTTAAAACTTTAAAAAATCTTAAATTTATTTTATTTTTATATTATATTTGATATTTTTATTTTGTTTTATAAAAAAATTATTCAAAGAAACTTAAATACGAATACTTGAATTAGATATAATACCCAAATGACTCGATCGAAGAACCTGAATCCAAATAACTCGAATAACTGAATTACCATAAGAACCCAAACTATCCACATATAATTCAAGTTATTTGGGTTCAATTTTTTTGAACCCGAAAATCCGAAACGAACCGAGATCGAAAATATTCGGATCTAATTTTTTAAAATTCGAAATGTC
The DNA here is from genome assembly GCA_036759665.1 of Gynandropsis gynandra. Lineage (NCBI taxonomy): Eukaryota > Viridiplantae > Streptophyta > Magnoliopsida > Brassicales > Cleomaceae > Gynandropsis > Gynandropsis gynandra. The sequence goes on from CM071876.1 coordinate 853,512, forward strand.
TGAATCCGAACCAAAATCCAAAAAATCCAAAATGAAATTCAAATTAGAGATCCCTTATAATGAAAATAATTGGGTAAGGTATAATGGATTTTATTACCTCTAAACAAAAGTTTCAACAATCAATCGGCTAACCTTATCATATCTTCTTCTATCAATTTGATTTCAGAGCAAAATTAAAAAGGCAATTGAACATTTCTTATGATTGGTTGAAACATGCACTATAATTTGAATAAATTATAAAAAAAACAATGAAAATTGTTTTTATTTTTTTTATAATCCAAAAAAGAAACATAGTGGAAATCGAGGTGGTCTAATTCCACCAACACGGTTTGTGTTCTCTAAACCCTAATTTAAACCCAATAAAGGTATCCCCTTTTTTTCTTTCCAATGCTAAATAGTAAATACCACAATTTATTTATTACCCTTTTTGTAATTACACATAAAACCTAAGGGTATAAAAGTAATTATGGGAAGCTCCTCCTTCTCTTTTGTTTTTTTTTATAGGTGCCTTGAATCCTAAGCCTTCTATTCAAAAGCTTTTTCACTTACAGAAACATTTTCGGGGTCGAGAAGGAAGATCGGAAAAACCTCCGGTAGCCTGTTTTCCGGCGGAGTTAATTCATGGAATATTTTCCGGCGAGAATTGGGTCCCACATGAGACAAGATACTTTTTCTCTTTTCTTTTTTGATGTTTTGAGGATTGTCTTGCTCCCAAGTGGAAGAAGCATAGGATAAATTAGTAGATGAATTAGGGGCAGAGGATATTTGATTTCAGAATGTGCTTATTGAGGCATCAATACAATCAAATCGGTCATATATTCTCTAAGGCTTCTCCTTTTTTCCTTCCATAAATACCCTTTTCTCCTTCACTCTCAAACACATCTTCTTCTCCTTCTTGATTCTTTGTTCTAAGGTTTACTTGAAGCTATGGTGAATTTCACAAAGCAATTTGAAGATCAACGTGTGCCTGAATGGAAAGAAGCATTTGTTGATTATTCTCAATTGAAGAAAGATCTCAAAAGGATCCATTTGATCAACATTAACGATGAAACCAGGAAGAAAAATGGAAATACCATCAAATCTTCATTACAGAAACTTACCCTTTTTGGAAACAAGCGAAGGGATTACCACAATGCTATCGAAGTACTAATCTAAGCATTGGTAATAATACAATATGTCTTTTGTAATTACTTTCTTGATTAATGATGTTGAATTTTTATGCTTTGACAGGTTCATAGGAAAGTTACTTGTTCTGAAAGTAATGGTTGCGTGTATGAGACGGAACTTGTAGAGAACTTTGTTGATTCAGAAGCTGCTAAAGAGTTCTTCATCCGATTAGATTCACAATTGAACAAAGTGAATCAATTTTATAAGACTAAAGAGAAAGAGTTGTTAGAGAGAGGAGAATGCTTGAAGATACAATTGGAGATACTTATGACTGTCAAAACATCATCTTCTCAAGGATTTAAAGAAGATGAATCCATTTCATGTACCATTTCTTGCGGTAAATTTTGTTTTTACTATTGACCCTTTAAGTTAAAGTCTCGTAAAAATCGAAATAAGTAATGAAAAGATAGTAAAAAACATAGCTTTGGTTTAATCTCTCTTGTCTGATTGCAGAGGAAGATGAAGTGAATGTTCAAGAACAATGTGAGGAACAAAAATTGGAATTACCGCGATTCGAAGAGATAGAAAAAGGGATAAATTTGAAGCAAAAGACGATGTCGGGTCGGATTTTAAGCTGTAAAGGCAAGAACTTTAAGATTAAAATTCCAATGACGAATCCTTCTCGAGCAATCTCGGCTATCAGTTACTTAATCAAGGATGATTTGGTTAATCAATCATCGAAGAAATGTGGTTTAGATGGAAATAAACTTCATATCAATAAGAAGAATTTGCATCATGCGGAGAAGATGATAAAAAAAGCTCTGATTGAACTTCACAAAGGGTTAAATTATCTCAAAACGTATAGAAATTTGAATATGTTAGCATTTATGAAGATCTTGAAGAAGTTCGATAAGGTAAATAAAACTAATTCACTTACATTCATTCAAAAAAATTCTATTAAACGTCGAATAAATCGAAAATGTGTAATAAAACAATTTTTTTTAATTTTTCAGGTTACAAAGAAACAAATTCTTCCGATTTATCTCAATGTGGTGGAGACTTCATACTTCAATAGTTCGGACAAGGTAAAAAGAACATTTTTGGATAGATTTTTTTTAGTTCTGTTATAATTTTCCGACAATAAAAAGTGGTAATAATTTGAAAGTCACTTGTTATATACTTAGAACATACCAAAAGTATGTTTGTTGAGTGATTTCTCTTTGGAAATTATAGGTGATAAATCTATCGGACGAAGTCGAAGAATTGTTCATCAAGCATTTTGCGAATGAAAACCGTAGAAAGGCGATGAGATATCTGAAACCGCACCAGCGTAAAGAATCGCACGGTGTAACGTTTTTTATTGGTGAGTTTTTTCGTTTTTTAATTTGTTTTATAGATACGTCTTAATCTAGTAGAATCCAAAAGTGAATTAAAGAGTCGATGATTATTTAAGATTATAATTTATTTTTTAATTGATATAGAACAATAAAACATCACAACAGAGGTCTGATATCGAAATATGTAATTAGGAACGAACCATATTTAATATGAATTTAACGGATTGGACAAAATCCAAAAAACCAATTCGACTCGAAATCAAGAAAAATATTCAAATCCACAGATTAAGGTTCGAGTTCAGATAATAAAATTATATCACCCATAGGTTCAAGTTTAAGATTTTTACTTTCATAGATAGGTACATGTCAATTATCGAGTATATATATAATTTTCAAAAATACCTTTAATTTTTATGATAATTACGAAAATATCATTAGGATTAAGTTTTTGTGAATCAAATACCTGAAAATTATAGAATACTCAGGATACAAATTCGAGCCAATATATGCCATGAATATTAAAATTATTAACTACAAACATGCACACTAGGATTCCAAAATATAACCTTTGGAGGTTTTATAAAAAATACTAATATGAAATTAAATGGGTTTTATTTAAATTAATCAAAGATTAAAGATTTAATAATGTTATTTCTATTTGATCTCATCAGGTCTTTTCACTGGTTGCTTCTTTGCCCTTCTTGCTGGGTATATAACCACAGCAAGTTTTACTGGAATGTATAAACAACATTCTAATAATACTTTATACATGGAAACTGCATATCCTGTAATTAGGTAAGTAATATCATAATTAAACTTGTAATTACATTAATCTATAATATTATAAATAAACTAATCTTTATGATTATTATTTTGCAGTATGTTTGGCCTCGGGTTTTTGCATCTATTTCTATACGGTTGCAACATTTTCGTGTGGCGAAAAACTCGGATCAATTACAGTTTCATATTTGAACTTAACCCTACAGAAGAGATCAAATATAGAGATGTCTTCTTGATATGTTCAGTCTGCATGACTGTGGTATTCGGTGTAATGTTTATTCATTTGTCAATCCTTACAAAAGGGTATTCTTTCCGACAAGTTCAAGTAATCCCAGGCCTATTGTTACTGGTAATAAATTACTTTCTCTTGTGGATTTTTTGAAGTTTATTTATTTATTTATCGAACTAAATTACTTGTTTTTTCGGTTTTTGCAGCTATTCTTGATACTTTTAGTTTGCCCTTTAAACATTTTCTACAAATCAAGTCGTTACCGGTTTGTTTCTATCATTAGAAACATTGTTCTATCGCCTCTTTACAAAGTCGCAATGCTTGATTTCTTCATGGCCGATCAATTTTGTAGCCAGGTAAAGGCTTTACCCTCACCCGAATCATTCAGAATTAGGATTGTCTAATGTCATATATAGATATTCATGATTCATATCATAATTCTTTTAGAACAACACAATATGCTGCTTCCCTCACGTTCAGACTTAATGCTCAAGTATAGACATCGTAATTAGGGGTTAATATCATAATATTTAAATCGGGATGAATCAGACTTTAATATCACATCAAATATTGGTTAATCCTAATTAAATAAAAAAGCTAGATCAAGAGTTCTGAATTATCCATTACTATATATAAGAATCCATTATTTATATCTTAACCAAGTTAAAACAACACAATATAACACTCTCCTCACGCTTGAATTCGATCATGGAGCGTGAATATCGTAATCGGAGATCAATATCGAAATATTAAAATCGGGTCAAATAATCCAAAAAGTTAAATCAAAAGTTTAATATTGTCAATTACCATATATAATAACTCACGTTTCATGTTCTAACTGATGTGACAAAACAATATAATGTATAACCAAAAAATTCACTTAGAAGGCTAATTTTTTTAAAAATGAAAATGATCAAAATTTGATATTTTTATTATGAAAATCTCACAGGTACCAATGCTACGAAACTTGGAATACATTGCTTGCTATTATATAACCGGTAGCTACAAAACTCAAGACTATGGTTATTGCATGAGAGCCAACTATTATAAAGATCTCGCCTATGCAGTTTCATTCCTCCCATATTACTGGAGAGCGATGCAGGTAAACGAGATCACTATAACACCCTTACTTCTTTCCTAAGTTACCCTTTTTTCTCTCCCAAGTTAGGTCTCAACTTAGACTAGTGAAACTAAAGTTTCTACTGTTTGAATCCAATGCAGTTTCATTCCTTCTTCTCTAAGTTACCTTTTCTTATCTCCTAAGCTAGGTCTCAACGTAGACTAGTGAAACTAAATTTATTACTATTTGAATCCAATGCAGTTTCTTTCCTTTTTCTCTAAGTTATCCTTTCTTCTCTTCCAAGTTAGGTCTCAACTTAGATTAATGAAACTAAAGTTACTATTATTCGAATCCAATGGAGTTTCATTCCTTCTTCCCTGAGTTACCCTTTCGTCTCTTCCAAGTTAGATCACAAATTAGACTAGTGAAACTAAACTTATTATTATTTGAATCCAATGGAGTTTCATTCCTTCTTCTCTAAGTTATCTTTTCTTCTCTTCCAAGTTAGGTCTCAACTTAGACTAGTGCAACTAAAGTTACTACTATTTGAATCCAATGCAGTTTAATTCCTTCTTCCCTAAGTTATCCTTTATTCTCTTTCAAGTTATGCCTCAACTTAGACTAGTGCAACTAAAGTTACTACTGTTTGAATCCAATGCAGTTTAATTCCTTCTTCCCTAAGTTATCCTTTATTCTCTTTCAAGTTAGGCCTCAACTTAGACTAGTGAAACTAAATTTATTACTATTTGAATTCAATGCAGTTTAATTCCTTCTTCCCTAAGTTACCCTCTCTTCTCTTCCAAGTTAGGTCTCAACTTAGACTAGTGAAACTAAATTTATTACTATTTGAATCCAATGGAGTTTCATTCCTTCCTCCCCAAGTTACTCTTTCTTCTCTTCCAAGTTAGGTCTCAACTTAGACCAGTGCAACTAAAGTTACTACTATTTGAATCCAATGTAGTTTAATTCCTTCTTCCCTAAGTTATCCTTTATTATCTTCCAAGTTAGGCCTCAACTTAGACTAGTGAAACTAAATTTATTACTATTTGAATTCAATGGAGTTTCATTCCTTCTTCCCTAAGTTACTCTTTCTTCTCTCCCAAGTTAGGTCTCAACATAGACTAGTGAAACTAAAATTTCTACTATTTGAATCCAGTACAGTTCCATTCCTTCTTCTCTAAGTTACTCTTTCTTCTCTTCCAAGTTAGTTCTCAATTTAGACAAGTAAAACTAAAGATACTATTATTTGAATCCAATGCATTTCCATTCTTTCTTCCTAAATTACCATTTCTTCTCTTCCAAGTTAGGTCACAACTTAGACTAGTGAAACTAAAGTTACTACTATTTGAATCCAATGCAGTTTCATTCCTTATGTTCTAAGTTACCATTTCCTCTCTTCCAAATTAGGTCTCAACTGAAACTAAAGTTTCTACTATTTGAATCCAATTTTTCTACAGTGTGCTCGAAGGTGGTTTGACGAAGGCGAAACGAGCCATTTAGTGAACTTGGGAAAGTACGTTTCAGCCATGTTAGCCGCGGGAGCCAAAGTGGCTTACGAGAAAGAGAAAAGCGTTGGATGGTTAAGTCTTGTGGTGGTTATGTCTAGTGCTGCAACAATGTACCAATTATATTGGGACTTTGTAAAAGATTGGGGTTTACTCCAAGTGAATTGCAAGAACCCTTGGCTAAGGAATGAACTTATGCTTCGTCCAAAGCTCATTTACTACTTTTCTATGGTATATATCTAACCCTAGAATCAATTTATCGCTTCAAAAAGAGATGAATTATATGCTTATTTTGCAAGAAAATTATCCTTTTATTTCTTTGAAAAATATCCGACTCTCATTCGAGATTTTTTTTTTTGAATTCTGCAGATTTTGAACTTCGTATTGCGATTGGCATGGCTTCAAACAGTTCTTCACTCTAATTTTGAACATGTTGACTATAGAATCACAGGATTGTTCTTGGCTGCTCTTGAAGTCATAAGGAGAGGATTATGGAACTTCTTTAGGTAAATATGCAATGAAAATAAAAATAAAAAGACGTTATTAATTTTTTCGAATCGAAAAAATTAATAGAAATATTATTATGCAGATTGGAGAATGAGCATTTGAATAACGCGGGGAAATTTCGAGCTGTGAAGATAGTTCCATTACCTTTTCGAGAAGTCGATGAAGAAGATTGATTGATCATAACCATTGTTAGTTTTATAAGAACTAAATAACAGTAAAAAAAAGGGAAAAAATTGTTTATTCTTGATCATTCATATTTTATGATCAAGAATTGTGGGAAGTTTATATAAAGAAACAAATCTATATTTTCTTCTCATTGTTCTTCCTTGATTATTGGAAATTGATGAAATAAAAAAAAGGTTAATATGTTAGGAGAATGTAATATAATATATAAAGGTTTGCATCGATCTATTCATTGCCTATTAGTTTCAAATTGAAAGTATATAAAGCACGTATTACAAAGTTTGATAAATCTTTAACAATTTTGATTCTAAAATTAAATTTCTTCATATATATTTATCTATATATTTAATAACATATAATTGTTCGGATAATGGAACAAATTATTTGTATTTGTATTTGTAATTGTATTTGTCGACTATATAATTTATGTTATCTTGTATTCGTATTTGATCTTTCGGATATTCGAATTTTTGCTTCGGATACGGATCAGATATGAATATTTCAAATATTTCAAATATTTTATTGATCTAGAGACAACTGAATATCCAAAATTATTTACAGAAATGCCTTTATTAATAGTTTTGAAATGGAAAATTGTAAGACACCTAAAACAATATATATAAATAATATATATATGTTATGCACAAATCCGCTCATTAACCAATTTATATATGCATAGAATGGTTCAAGTAATATTAAACACTGATAAAAATGAATTCATAGCCCAAAGGTTAAGAAAATATATAAAATAATGAGAATATCAGAAATTGAAATAGACATTTTTCAATATTATTTAGTGTAATTTTGGATAGTAATAATTATTTAAACAATAACATTTTATTCGAAGAATCTTGCATAACATTACAAAAGCATTACAAAAGACAAAACGACCAATGTGGAGAAATATATACAGATGGAGAATCTCACAAACAGAACTAGCTTTCATCTGTATCACTTGCATCTGAGATCTTACAGACAAAAGAGGGGTAAGATTTGATGCATCATGATCATGATCAAGATCATGATGATGGGCATCTGTAGCATCTGTGTTCTTGTCTCTCTTCTTTCTAAGTTCATCTGGGTCACTTACATCTGAGATCCTACAGACAAAAGAAGGGGAAGATCTGATGCATCTTGTTGAGGAGTTTCGAAGGATGATGATGATGATGATGATGATGATGAGCATCATCATCAACAAGAGGATCTGAGTTCTTGTCTGGTGTTTTGTCTTTCTTCTTTCTCCGAAGCTGAAAGAATTGCTGCATTGTCTCAGCACATTCTGATTCGAGAACGCCTCTTCGAATTGTCATCTTCGGATGGAACGGATGAACTGGAGCCGGTGGCTTGTCTGATGCCTCCGATCCATTCCCTTCGGCTCCAGGGAACAATCTGATACACATCTATTGTTAATATCTCGGAAATTTTACTAAAAATACACGAACTTATCTCAAAAATGTATATCACATAATCGTACAGGTCAGTTGGCACGCCTACTGTTAGGATCCCACATCGCTTAGAAATGGGACTAAGGGTCTGACAGGTGGAGTCGCAGTCTAACGGGCGACTACGTTTTCTGGCGACTCCAGACGACATTAAAACCGACTGGTGGAATCGTAGTCGCCCGACAATGCACCGAAACGCAGACTTTAAAAATCTGAAATTATGTTGCATTACGTTTGTATTTTGGTGCATTGTGAATAAAATTACCAAAATAATCTCGTGTTTTCCCCTTATCTCTTATCTCTTCTCTCTATCTATTATAATTTATATTAATCGTATATATATATATATGCATATGTATTGTATATTTAAATATTTTTTATTTTTTTAATTTATCTCAAATATTTAAAAATTATAATTAAAAATATACACTAAAAAATTTAAATAAATTCTTTTCTTAATAATTGTCTATTTTGGTAATTATGTTCAAAACGCAATCGCAACAATTTTCTACCATTCGTTTCTAGTCGCAATCGGCAACAAACGCAACGATTCCACCATTCAAACAAAATTAAACAAAACGCCGCCAATCGCAAACACTGCGTTTCCACCCGTCAAGCCCAAAATGATGCCTTACAAAGCCATGGGCACCCTCACCCCATAAGCTAGCTTTTTGGGATGAGATCCGTGGACCTTTGCGGGATTGGTTTCGGTCTATTATGGGATGGGTTCTTATCACCTACGCTTATAATATAATTATGCTATTTCGGTTAATAGAGAAGACGGTACCTGATCCAACTGCCATCGGCTCCAAGGAGCTTATTCGGAGCACCCCATACGAGAGTATTGACCCTTGCTTGAAGTATAGCTCCGGCACACATGGGACATGGCTCAAGTGTTACATAGAGTGTTGTATCCTAATGGAAGAAGAAATAAGTCATTAATACACCAAAATCATTACAAAGAGATTTTATTTGTTTAAATTTTCATTTTACAAGGAGATATCTTTCAAGAAACAAGCTCATTTTTCATTGTAATGCTTAGGGCTTGCCATTTCGGGTTTCGGTTCGGATATAATGAGTACGGATTATTCGAGTTTTAAAAAACAATAACCAAACAATAACTGAATTTAAATCGGTTCAGTTCGGTTCGGTTGTACAACGGTTCGGTTCTGTTATATCAATAAAATATTGTAACCAAAGTAAAACTCGAACTCTAATTTGTTCGGTTATTATTCGGTTATTTCGATTTTACCAAGTATTTTATCATATAAAATTACAAATAAATGATATTATTCGGAATATTTCAAATAATTCATATATTTTAAAAATATAATATAATATATTCTTATTTAAATTTGTTATTTAATTTCAATTATTAATTATTTTAGATAGATATTCATTTGATAAATATCATTTATATATATTTTTATATTTTTATGTAACCAATCAGTTATCTATGGTTATTCGATTAATAATCGAACCAAACCAAATCTATTCGGTGTTTTTTAACTTTCGTATCCGATCGGTTATTTTATCTACAGCCGAAACCGAACCAAATCTATTCGGTTTTTTAACTTTCGTATCCGATCGGTTATTTTATCTACACTCGAACCGAACCGAACCAAATCTATTCGGTTTTTTAACTTTTGTATCCAACCATTTATTTTTTATCTACACCCGAACCGAACCGAACCGAATGACCTTAATTTAGTTTGGTTGGTTCGGTTTTATATAACCGAACCGAAATGTCCACCCCTAATCAATGAATCTCGAGAAGGAATTTGAAAGATTACCGCAAGCCTCCATGATTGAAGTACTTTCGAAGCTTCTCGAATACAAATCATTTCTGCATGAGCTGTTGAATCCCTTAAATCTTCAACTCTGAAAACATAAAAACTATACAGAATGAATCCAACAATACACAAAATGATATCTTTTTCAATGTAAATTCACTTACAGGTTACAACCACGGGCAATAATCTTTCCATCATGAACAAGTACAGCCCCGACGGGTACTTCCCATATTTCCGCAGCTTTCTTTGCTTCTATTAATGCTTCCCTCATGAACATTTCATCCGTTTTTCGCCTCTCCGCTTCTATTTTGTACGCTTCTTCCCATTCGTCAAATTTGTCCCGTACAACCTGCTTCTTCCTCTGAAGTTTCCTTTGTTTCAATACAGAATCTATCGATGAACCCGTTTCCTCGTGTGACTTCACACTTACAGCTTCTTGTTCCTCTGATACTCTTACACTGCTTCTGCCAGATACCGTAACGAGATGAGACTCTGGAGTTTCCTGTATAACAGGAGATCTCGGGCTTTGAATTGGCAGTAACGATGGCTTTTGTGCTGTGCCCGTCGTAGGAATACGAGTCCCGAAGCTTTTTCCTTCTTCTTTACCAGCACTTTGGCCGCCAGATGCCTCAGCGGGTCTAGATTCTGATGGCTCCTTAATAGCAGGAGATCTTCTCAGGCTTTGAACTGGCAGTAACGATGGCTTTTGGGTTGTGCCCGTCGTAGGAATACGAGTCTGGAAGCTTTTTCCTTCTTCTTTACCAGCGCTTTGGCCGCCAGATGCCTCAGCGGGTCTAGATTCTGATGGATCCTTAATAGCGGGAGACCTTCTCAGGCTTCGAGTTGGTAGTAGTAATGGAGTTTCTGTGGCTTCCGTTTCAGGTACTCTTCTTCCGTCGTCATCCACGCCAAGACTATGATCACCAGACATGGACGACAAACGAACAGATCCCGAGCCAACTTCTAGTTTCCCAGATGACGATGATGATAAAGACACTTCATTCCGCCTCAATTTCAAGGAATTGGAAGATTCAAATCGACTTCCGGAGGGAATTTGATCAATCTCTAGCTGATGTGGAGATTCAGATTCTTGTAGCAAAACAATTTTGTCCCCTTTTATGTTATCATCACTGCTACCATCATGTTCACGGCCCGAAAACCACGTTGCACTACTAATTGATTCATCGGGTGAACTCTTTCCACCCGTCTTTGCAACCAAATCAGGGGTTCCAGTTCGTGGACTCCATCTTAATCGAGCAATATCAGCAATGATACTCCACAAAGATCTGCCACTTCTTTTAACAATTGCATTTCCATCTGTGGCATTGCCTTCTGCAGTGCTTGGTTGAGGCGTTACCTGAACAGAGTCCGTGACCCACATTTCATCTGACGGTCCTTTTCCTCCCGAACCCCCAGATGATTTCCTTGAGTCCCGTTGCTTCAACTTCTCGTTCCCGTCCCCTTGGATCTCCAAACTTGAGGCTTCATGCTTAGCCTTCTCAATAAACTCCCCGATAAATTGCTCTGAGGATTGCTCCAACTTTTCAGCTGAACCTAGAGCATCTTCATGCGCGGTAATTCTCATTAGTTCTCCGACAGATTCGCTATTTAGACGAGCTCCTGCCTCATAGTTAACATCTTGAATTGAAGCTCTATCCGTCTGAAAACTGTGCCGAGAGCCTCTGTTTACCAATTGAGATGAAGGAGGAATCAATACCGTTTGCGACTCACGTACTTCCTCTGAATCCAGATTTACCTGCTGGATTCTATTTTGTGAAAACGAATATGATTGTGAACTTGATGCCTCTCCAAAAATCTTTTCCTTTGAACCTAATAACCCTGAAACTGTCTGGATTTCTTTCCTTGAGTTAGTATTAGAATCCATTTTATCACGATATTCTTTAGCTTCTCCGCCTAATTGCACAATCGTAGTCCTTTCTTGGCCGCTAACCCTCTTTTCAGAAGCTCTCTGAGATTCAGTTACCCTTATTACATCACTAGTACGAGATATAGATACAGAATTTTCATTCGAATGCATCTCTCGGGAAGGAATTTGATCCATATGATATTGTTGCTTTTCCACTTCTGAATGCAGCCCAGAACCCAAACTAGTGTGTACTTCTTGGCGTTTTATCCGATTTTCAATATTGATATTATGAATTTGTGATATTTCAGAGAGATTTTCAGTTCTTTGCCTCGAGCCAGATCGTGTAGACATCTTTTCTTCTGATTGGTGACGCTGTTTGATTGAATTCTGAAGCACATTTGTGTCTTCATCCTGTCTATTACTATATTTAGACTGAATCTCTTCACTCGTATACCGAATTCCAGACCGTTCATTTTGTTGTTGAGTACTCCCAATATAATCTCTTCCAGTTTCACTTCGAACTGAGGTGACTGTCTTTTCCTCCTTTCCACTTTGGGAATTTGTTTCCATGTCATTGACATGAATCTCATGAATTTCTGTATCTTCTTCAAAATTTCTCCTCGATTCAGACATTCTACTACCCGTTTGACTATATTGCTTTCGCCTGCGACGATTTAAAGCCACTGCTTGATTTGAATTGCCCTCTTGTTCATAGACTTGTTTGTGATAATTAGAACTTACTCCATTGACAGTCTCATCCACTTTCCTCCTTGAATTCATTCGAGAATCCTCCTTTCTAGATTGTGTTCCTTTGCCTGATACCTCGACAATCTTCTTCTTTGATTTCTTTTGATTTTCTCGATTATATCCTATAGTCTCGTCTTGATCTTCAATATCACTCTCGAACTCTCCTGAAGAAGAAAGTGAATAGTATGATGAACAACTCGAGCTTTTTGTCCTCCTTAATCGAGCTTCTCTTTCTTCATTCTTTCTAGATGTTTCTCTTCTTGATTCAATAGCATCTGATTTATATTCATGCCCTGAATCACTTTCCTTTTTCCTTCCACAATGTTCACATTCATAATTTTCTTCTACTACCAACTCTTCTGGTCTCCATTTCTCCCGATATTCATCTCTACTTACTCTTTTACGTCTCTCTAATTCTTCCTCTCGCTTGTTCTTCTGCGTAGATCTCTCATTTCCATCATGAGTTATTTCTTCAATTTTAACCTTCCTTACATTGCCACGACGAAGCTCACCATTATGCTTCATTTCCATGGCTTCCTCTTTCATTAGATCTTTCATTTCCATGGTTTCCTCTTTCATTATACGAATGGAGGAGCTCCTATTTCTCTCCTTACCACATGAACATTCATTGCCCATTTCCTCACACAACAATGAAATCAATGCCTCCACATCATCTAAACCATCTCCATCATAACATTCATGTGATTCTTCTGAAACCCTAAACCTAAAACCCTTATTCCTTGCACCAACTCTATATCTCTCCCTACTAAAGCAATGCTCATCAAATTGCCTATCTCTTCCACCCAACGACAATCTCCTCCTAAATCGAGGCCATTGAATAAGAGTGGATTGCCTCAATCCATAAACCACAGATCTAGGGTTTTCCAATATCTTGCGCTTAACAAAAGATGACGATGATTTTGAACAACAACAGCAACAACAGCTACCATAACAACATCTTGAAGATGATGATGATGATGATGATGATACCTCAATAGGGTATCTTTCAGATCTCTCATGGAGTAAATAGGAGTAATCATGAAACCCTTTAGTTCGAATTGACCATAGAACTGAATTTGTGTATGTATTGTACATATTCTCGATCCCTCAAGACTGACAGAGACAGACACAAAGATAGGGCAAATTAGGGCAAATTAGGGCAAGAACTACCTCGTTAAACGCAGATGCTGCTGCTACTGTACGAGGAGGAAACCATGGTCGTGCTCTCTCGATCAGATTTAAGAGGAACTCAAAATACGAAATTGGCTGTGGGATTTACAGATAGAACATGAAAAGAGCGAGTCATGTAGAACAAGATCCGGTTTGACTCGGTTGGTTTACCGCGTCGACCGAGTTATGTAAGAGTTTTGGGTTTGATTTTGGGGCTATATATGTTCTTGGGCTTAGTGTTATTTTATTAAATAAACCAACCCAATTTATATGGTCATTAGCTTATATATCTATTGTTTTAGATTGACAATATAAAATAACAAAAATTCATTCCAAATTAATATAAAATTTTAAAGTTTATAAACTATAAGATTCATAAGTATTTAGTTTTTAATTTCCAATTATAGGTTTTAACTCTTCATACAATTCATGATTAAAGTCGATAAATTTACGAACATCTTAGTTCGATTCAATATCATCGTTGAAGTTTTTAAATCTATATAATGAAGTTATAACTCATTTCCTTCTCTAAAATCAAACATGATTAAATATATTAGGAAATATGTTAATATGGGTTATTAATATCTTACAATTATTTGGTGTTGGTTAATATCTTATAGATTGTAATGATTTTCAAAATAATTTGGTTGAATTGTAATGTGTATATAAGACTATTGAATAATTATAATAATAAATGGGTAAGTACATTTTTTGTGTTTTCTTCTTGAATATTCTTCCTAAATTTTGAGATTCAATTAGTTTTTACAAAAGATGATGATACTAAAGATAAAAACGACGATGATAATCCATAAAATGGAGGATGAATTTGTTCATTTTTTTACGTTTATTTTTAACCTTATATTTTGTTTTTATCTTTTTCATGTGTCTACACAACATTTTGAAACGGTCCATGTACGTGTATATAAACAAAAAAGATAATCATTTATTGGGTTATTAATGATATCACGTTTGGATTTACTAACGCAAGATAGTCCACAACTAAATATATAGTTGATGATTCTAATATTTTTAATATATAATCGTCTAAAAAACGAAATGCGAGAGAGTTCCGATCAAATTTGTCTCTTATTGTTCCTTATACTCAACTCTATAAACTTTTCTTCCAAGTTGAGTGTTCTTAACTTTAACACTTCAGCTTCAACTTGAAGGGATATTAAATGATATGTCAAAATCTTCGAGATTTTGGATAATTAATATCTAAGAGATATTTGATATATTTATAGAGATTATAGAGATATCTTATATATTTTAATGAACTATAATGTAAACATAATATTGTTGAAGAGTATATCATATGTATTTAAACAAAATGTGTGTAGTATAACCAATCAATAGCACATCAATTTTCTTCTTAATAACCCTTTTAGGCAGTTTCGAGCTAAAAAACGATAAAATCGATTTTGCTTCATTTCAGATCCATTACATATCATCCATAATTTCAATTAAATTTACATGATAGAACATCGTGAGGGTTGACTTACTAAAAATATTTAGAGATGTATGGTTTGAATGCGACAAAGTGATTTTTTGGATATGATGTGGAAAATAGTTCACACGACATAGTTTTTTTCCATGTAAAGATCATTTTCTTCACTAGTGCGTTCGTCGACTCCACCAAATACGGATAAGTTATGTTTCTTTCGTTTCCTCCGCTACGGTTACTATATATATATATATATATGAATTTATAAGAGATTTATATCCTAATTTGAAATCTTGAAAATTGCTTTAGTTACATATTGATGAAAAGATACAATGCATTGGCAAAAAAGAGTTTTTTGGAATTTTTATGTATGATTTTCATGCTTGTTTTTTTCCAAATTAGTTGTTTCTTTTATTTGTATGTATTTAGTTTTTGAAATTTTAAATTGTCTTACTTTTATTTTATTGTGAAGAAAAAAAAAGATAATCGTTATTTCAAGTAATTATTATGATAGGTTGAACCGTAAAATTATCAAAAGAAAAAATTTAAAATATTTTTGTTTGATTTAAAAATAAACTTATTGTATGTTAAAGGATACATAATTGTTTAAACATTATTTGTTAAGTAGAAATAAAATATAATATATTGTGAAGATAATATATGATATTTCATAAAAAAAACTATATGATATTCGACAAAAACAAATGATTGACGATAGAGTCACGCCAAATGTATAATATTTAAACCGTTGGTTAGAGTTATAGTCCAAAAATAGTGACAATTGATGTGGTACATGATTGGAGGAAAAAAAGAAAATAGCAAGATAAAAAGTTGATTTTTTTTAACAAAAAAAAGTTGATTTTTTTATCGAAAAGAAAATAAACTTTTTGTTTATTTTTTTATAAGTTTCTCAAGTTTTTGAAAGCTAGTTATTTGCATAGTCAGACAAAAGAATTGTAGGTCATATAACATGATAAACGGATTAACTATTTAAGTGTCCTTTTCATCCAAATTAAAAAATTTATTTATGGAATGATATGAATTTATTATTAGTTAACAATCAAATTAAAGAAAAAAAGACTTCAGAATTAGTTTTTTCTCTTTCAAGGAAAAAAAAGAATAAATACGTGAAAAATAAGAGAAAATATAAATACGTTTGTGTATTTTGGTGAAATTAATAGTATATTCATTATATTAAAGTTTACGTACATGTATACAGTGATATATCTCTGAAAAAATTAAAAAATAAATAAATACAAGAATAATAAAAGAATACATACAAGAATACAAAATAATATAGAAAATAAAATAAATATAAAGAAAGTAAAGAAATAAATAAAAATAACAAAATTATATTTAATATTCTCCTTCAAGATTAATAGTATGAATTTGATACTCCTATCTTGGAAAGTAATAATGAAAATTGTTGAACAGATAAAAATTTAGTTAATAAATCTGCAATTTGGCCATCCGTTTTTACATGCATTATTTTAAGAAATATGATCCTAACTTTTATTTAACAACATGATAATCTATTTTAATAATGTTTTGTACGTTCATGATAAACGAGATTTTGCAATGTGAATAGTAATCATGTTATCGCAAAAAAAGTAAAGTTGGTTTGTGAAAAAAATATATGTAATTCAAAAAGTAAAGTTACGAATCAAGAGAGTTCGCAAGTTGCATTTGCCATGGCCCTATATTCAGTCATGGCGCTACTTCGCAAAAATTGTGACCTCTTTCTTTGATTTCCAATAGATTAAAGAAAATCCAAGAAAACACACAACATGTAGAACTGAATGACGATAATCCACACATGAGGTCGAGTCCGCATGAGCAAAAATAGAAAGTTTTAAATCATTATGTGAAGAATAAAGTAATCCCTGATCCGAAGCATTTTTTAAATATCGCAAAATCCTCTCAGTTGCAGATAGATGAGTAGTGGTGGACAATACATATACTGACTGATTTTATTTATAACAAAATAGATATCTTGTCAAGTAGTTGTTAAGTAAATAAGCTTACCAAATAATTTTCTATAGTATTTAGGATCTTTTAAAGGTTCTTTATCTGATTTGGAGAATTTTGAATTTACCTCAATTGATAATTGAAGAGACTTGCAACCAAGTATACCAAAATCATTTAAGTAACTCAAGAGTAAATTTTCTGTGACTAATTGAGATTCCAACACAAGAACATTGAATTTCAAGAACTAAGAAATATGTTATCGGACCAAGATCTCGAATTTAGAAAACAGATTGTAAAAGAAGTTTCACAACATCAATTTCATACTTTAAATTACTGATTAAAAGAATGTCATTAATATAAACTAACAAAGCCACAAAATAACATTTCAAGAAAAGAGAATGATGAGAAAAAAATTTAACAAAACCGGAATAAGTTAGAATTGTTGAATTTCTTTTTTATTTAATTGTCTAGAAGATTGTTTAAGGTCGTAAATAGATTTCTTTAGTTTACATATTGAATTATGAGGAAGAATCTCTCCTATTTTGAGAGTATAACCTTTAGGTATATATATTCGGACAAATCTCCATATATATATGTATTATTAACATCTAACCGAGAAATGAACCAATTATTAGAAGTAACCAAATCAAGAAGAACTCGAGTAGTAACCATTTTTGCAACATGACTAAATGTGTCAATGTAATCTATTCTTTTTTTTGGTGTAACCTTTAACAACTAACCTAGCTTTATACCTATTTCCAGTACCATCAAAATTATATTTAATCTTATATACTTATTTGCAACCTACAACATATTTTTCTTTAGGTAAAGAACAAATTGTTCAAGTTTCATTTTGTAATAAAGCTTCTAGTTCTTGTGACATTGATAAAGACCATTCAGGAGATTTACTAGTAGTAGAGAAAGATTTTGGTTCTGATTGTAAAGAAATTTGCATCATAAAAAGCTTATCTGAAAAAGCAAGATTATCGTATGGTAAAAAGATGAAATTGGATATGGAGTTGTTTTGTGATAGGAATATAATCGAATGACAATGCATAACAATGAAAATCATGAAGGTAATGAGTCAATTTAGATTGCCTTTTAGATGTCCTAATGTGTTCAGAATCAAGAATCTGTTATGGACTATAATTATCTTTAGAAATAACAATCTGTGAAGAATCAATGAAATTATGTTTAAAAACAGACAACTCAAAAAGTGGAAAAGGTAAAACAGAGTTAGGAAACAATTTTACATAATTTAGTAATATTAAACGTAATTTTGTTAATTTTTCTGCAAGATTAAAGTTACAGTTAGTACAAGTGCAAGTCGAGAATTCCTCAAGACTTCGTAATTCTTGCCATAGAGTAATCAATTTAGTATATTAAGTATTAAGTTTGAGGGAGCCATGTTTCAAAAGTTGAAGATCTTGTTTTATTCCAAAGATCCTAGGCATGTTCGTTTGACTAAAACGTTCGGATAAATTGTTTCAAGCAGCAGAAGTCGAAAGCATGTACACTATGCTATCAGCAATTTTCTTAGAGATAGAATTAAGAATCAAGATAATACTATATCATTGCAACGACACCATGAATCAAATTATAATGTAAAGAATCAGTTTTAGATACCTTACCAGCAATGAAGCCCAATTTATTTCCATTATTCAAAGCCATAATCATGGATCATTTCCATTTATTGCAGTTTAATTCTCCCGTTAGCTTATCCGAAACTAAATTTACCAAGCTTGTATCATTGGTATGTAAGAATAAAAGATTTCGGTAAGGATGACTGGTCGTTGATGCCATTGTGAATAAGCAACAAATGAATTTAAAAAATCAGACGTCATGTATGGAAACAACAACACCAACAGATGGGAGAAGCGGATGTGAGCAACAAATGGGATCAGTGAAACAAGAAAACTAAATCACAAAAAAATAATGCTTTGTCGGAGATGGAAACACCGGACCAGAACACCAGATGACAAAAACCTATGCTTCGTCGAGCACCAGAACATCGAAATTGAGCAAATATGGGAGCGAAATTTGAATCTGTGAAACAAGGAAATCAAAATCGCCAGAAAATAATTCTTCGTCGGAGATGGAAACAACGGACCAGAACACCAGAACAACACTGAACACTAGAACACGCGACCTTCAGATGCGAACACTGAAACACCACGCTCACCACACCAAAACATCGGAACACTAAAACAGATATGTGGGTGTGACACACTAGAATACCAAAATAGATATGCGAGCGCGAACACCAAACGGTGGAAGACGATCCCGAAACACAACGCGAGGTCGAGAAAACGACGCTGGACTAGAGATGCCAGAGTAGAAGACAACACGAAGACCAGAAAACGAACACCAAATCTGAATAGATGTGAACAGAGAGGCGAACACCGGATGGGGCAATTGAACACCGAAAGCGTAGAACAAAACGGCTCAACAAAAATGGACGGTGGGAAAGAAGATGAAGATGAAAACAAAATCGGAAGGAAATTGATTGAAAGACGAATAATATAAGCTTTTAGATTCTGATACCATAATATGATTTGAGAATTATTTTTCTTTTCGAAATTAATAACATATTTATTAGATTAAAATCTACATATATTTATAAAATGATATATCTCTAAAAAAAGAAAAAAATACAAAAATAAATAAATAAAAGAATAATAAAAAACAAAAAATATATAATAAAGATTTAAAAATAAAAAGAAATATAAAGAAAGTAAAGAAATAAATAAAATTAACAAAATTATATTTTTATAAATAAGAGAGTATATCATGTAAACCAATTAATTTCAGTTTTTATGGTAAATTGATAATCATTCCATTTTTATTTTTTTCAACCGGAATGAATGATAGAGCAAAAAGAATTTGAAAAAAAAATATATATATCCAAATTCAAGCTACACGTGGTAGAAAAATATTAAAACGATTTTTTATCACCCAATAGACTAGTCATATAATATTATATATATAGGTATAATTATTTTGTCTTAAAAATGAATGGACAAAATTAAAACATGTGGTTAGCATGGGTAGCTACTTCTCTTTTTTTTTTCTTTTTGGCATTGCATGGGATAATTTTAAACGAATATGATGTAATTAAAATTGACAATCTAACGACCAAATTACTTTCGCAAGTCTTTTTCAGTGTCCTAAATTATTAAGACTAGACTATGACACTTCCAAAGTTTGCCAAAAGAAATTTAGACCATAACTTTTTGTAGTAATAATTTATCAAATATTTTGTTTTCATTCATCTCTCTTTTATGTCAATTTTCAATTCTCATATTTATATTTTAAATTCTCAAATATCATTATAAATCAATTTAGAAATTTAATTTTAATATAAATTTTAAAATTTTAATTAAAAAGATTGACTCATAACTATATTTTAAAATTTTGGAACAGAGACAAAATTATAATTCAATTAAAAAGATTTCACTATTTTTAAATATACAATTTGTTAAAAATAATCGGTCTGAAAATCCAAAAACATAGTATAATAATATAGCAAATATGATTGAAAATTCAATTTTGTAAAATAAAATCAATGTTTGTCTTATAGAGTTATAAGACATAAATTTTTCATCATATGTTTTGAGTAGGAATGGACGGATTATCCAAAAAATCAGATTAGACCATAAACTCATTCCGAATCCAAAAAAAATATTCGAACTCGGAGTTTCGAATTCGAGTTTGGGTAATAAAATGTTGAAACCCGTGAAACCAGATATATGGATAGCGAATATATATAAATTTTACAAAACTATTTTTCAACTTTTAAAATATTTATAGAACTATCTATAGGTTAAATTAAAAAACTATTTCTCTTTACTTCAATACATGTGTCGCATGCTGCTCTCTACATCGTCCGCTCCTTTTCATCGTGTGTTTGTTTCTCGTGTTTGGTTTCTCGACAATCAGTTTTTTTCTTGTATTTTGTTTCTCGGTTCTTCTTTCCATCGTCCCGATTTATATTTCTTTTTACTATCTTGGTTCTTTTTCATCTGCGTCGTTTTGGTTTTTACTTCTTCCTACCTTCATTTTTCTATTTCTCACATCATCATTTGTAGAGATAATTGACGATGATGTTTTCATCGCACACAAGAAATAAAGCTCACAAGACGTACAAACGACGAGATTGGTGAGATAGATAAAGACAACGTGAATAATGTAATTCAAGTTCGGGACCTAAAAATCTAATACCCGTATAGGATGGATTTAAATTTGTACCTAAAATCTCGGTTACACGCCCCGTATCCAAACCTAGTATTGAGGATACGACGATTATATAAAAACTAAAAATTTTATGTCGAATCAATTTGGTGTTTATATCGAAATTTATAATAATAAAAAAACGTGATATTGATTTTTTATTCTTTTCTTCCATCCAAAAAATCATTCACATTAATCGGAAGTAAAAAAAAATCAGTTTTTTGGATGAACCAAAAAAAATAGTTATTTGAATCAATTTGGTGTTTGTCTCGAAATTTATAATAATAAAAAACGCGATACTGATTTTTTTATTCTTTTCTTCCATCGGAAAAATCATTGATATTAATCGGAAGTAAAAAAATCAGTTTTTTGGATGAACAAAAAAAATAGTTATTTGTATAGTTTTTCTACAGATTGTATAATAGTATTCATTGAAAAAACAAATGGGAATAAACCATCAATAAATCATAGTCCGATTTGTTACATTAATTATACCATTGATCCAAATCTGTTCCGCGATATTGATAGTTCAAGCATAAAATCTTCATTTTCATCCACTTATAATTTTTACTTTCAATCAATCAAGACATAATATATATATATGTATATATATATATATGCTTTTATAGCAATATATATATATGGAATTCTTTAACTTTCCAATTTTTCACATTTTTACACAAATAATTTTAACTGTTGATGATGAAAATGGTTAAAAACGATTACATTAGAATTGTTAATACAAAGGTTTTTTTGTTATTTGCAGAAAAAATCATCTGATGCATTTAAAAATAATAATTCATTCTACCTATCTCAAATTTGTTGTTCATATCTCTAACAAAATATTTTTGTTAACCTTTAATCAATAAAAAATATTATATAATTTTTTTTCTCAAATACAATATTCTGAAAATTGTCAATTCTTAAAGATCCAAATAATAAAATACTCTACTTGCTCTGTATAAGACAATATTGTCCAATCAAATCCCCCCCAATGAAATATTATATGTTCATTAACAAACTATATCATATTTAATATCTTTGATGTTATTTTAGTAGCAATGTAATTTTTTAGTTGACTTAATTTTTCATGAAAATATCACAATTATAAACCATGGTAATAAAAAGGTAATATTACCAATTAATTATCGTTAAACATTTCTAATATTTGTCCTAATCTGCCGACAACAATAATTAGTTCATGTAAGTTGGCACTTAATAATAGGGTTGGACTCTTTATCCCAAAAGGCTCTCGAATTAAACCTAACAAATTGCTCTAGATTGATTATAAGTAATTTGTAGAATCGGTTAGGGTTCAGAAAAAAATCGTAAAATTTGAATAAATTTTTAAAATTAAACATAATATATATTTTTTATTTTAGATTTATTGATTTTTAAAACATTGTTTTTTTAATAAACTTGAAAAGAAAACATACTCAAATAATAAAAAAACTTACATTATCTTAATCCAATCAATCAATACAACACAAAAAAATCCAAATAATTCGTAGGAATGGGCAATTTGGATAATTCGGACCGATTCGAATCGGACCGACCCGAAAAACTCAATCCAAAAATCATTCGGGTTATCCAAAATATATATATGGATTCAAAATTTAGAACTCGTTCGGATTCAAGTCGATTCGATTAGGATTCAGGAGAGTCTGAATAATCTGAATAACCCAAAACTTAAAAAAATTAAAAAACATATAAATTTTTGTTTTTTATTACTTGGATTACAAAAGAAAATGTCAAACAACCAAAAAAAATCCGTAGAATCCAAATCAAACTCGAACTACTCGTAACTGAACAACCCAAAGAACCCGAAAAACCCAAATTATCCATAAAATCCAAATTATCCCAAGAACCTAAATTACTTGGAATATCAAAATACCCAACTATATTTAAGGTGATTTTTTATTCAATATTCCAAAATCGGAACAAACCGAACCTGAATCAAAACCCGAAAAATCCAGTACAAGAAAAATTAAATTTCTAGACAGCAAAATCCGTCCCTAATTCGTCTGGAAAATGGTTTCCAAACGTTTCCCGGACGGATTTTGTCGGTCCGTAAATGAACGTCGCTAATTAATTTCCGTTCAAAATTCATCCGGAATTGCGAATGGATTTAGTCGTCCTTAAAACGTCCCTAATTTTTTTTAGGATAAAAAAATTATGGATAGAATTTTTCGTCAAGAAATGTTTTCCGAAAATTAGAAAAAATTTTCCGGACAGATATATTTTTCCGTCCGGAGTTATAAATAAAAAAAATAAAAAATTAAAAAATTTATCATCTATCACCTCCATCGCCACCTCTTCTATTTCCGCCTTCGTCGTCGCCTCCTCATCAACCGTCGTCCTTGTCTCCGCCTATGTCGCTGCCGCTGTCTCCACTTCCCCTCCATCGTCGCCTCCACCACCGTCATCGCTTCAACCTCCGCTGTCGTCGTCTCACATTCTTTCTTCTCTATTTCACTTTCGCTTTCTTCATTCTCTTCTTATTCCTTTCAACCGAATTTATAAGATTAGATTTATGGATGGATTAAAATAATCCGTCTCTAATTCCAAAAAAATTAAATAATATGTCCCTAATTTCGGACAAATTCTAGAATCTATCCCTAATTCCGAACGGATTAGGGACGGTTTTCTATTTTTTTATTTTTTTTATTTATTATTTTTAAAATTTTTAATTTTATTTGTAAAAAGAATTTCATACGGTTAGGTGACCATCCATAAATTTTTCGAAAGAATAATTTTTTAACTTTTTAATAGAATTATTATTTTTGAATAAAAAATTAATTTTAATTGAAAAATAAATATTTTAAAAAAGTTTCCGGACAGTCACCACACCGGAAATGTTTTTTACAAATTAAAAAAATAAACAAAATCAAATTTTACATATTTTTGTATAAAAAATAAACTTTTTAAAAAATTAAATATTATTTTTTCAAACATTTCTGGACGGATATATTTTCTATCCGAATTTTTTTCAAAAAATCAAAATAAAAAAATAAATAATAAATAAAATAATATAAAAATAAAAAAAATTCCGGACGAATACGAAAAACCGGTCCTTAATTTCCGGACAAATATTTTAGGTTGTCCGGATTTTTTTGTAAAAAATAAAAAGTGATAAAAAATAAAATAATTTTTTTTAAAAGCAATAAAAAATTTGTCCCTAATTCGTTCGTAATTTAGGGACTGATTTGTGGTAGTCTTTAATCCGTCCTGAAATAGGGACTGAAAGAATTTCGTTTGTAAATTACAGACGGATTAAAATCCGTCGGGAATTTAAGGACATATCAAAATTTTCGTCCGTAATTTAGGGACGGATCAAAATCCGTCCGAAAATTTCGTCCCTAAATTAAAAATCTTTAGTAGTGATCGGACCGAAAAACATATAGTTCCAATTCAGGTTCATTTTTTTATAACCCGAAGAACTCAACCCTATGGAATCCGTGGAACCTGGACCGAATCTCGGATTGTCCATCCCTTATCCGTACTAAAATTCGAATTATCTAAACCCAAAACGATCTAAATAACCTTAACAATTCGAGAAATTTGAATTATTCAGGTTGAATATCCAAATTTATTTTGTTTCAATAAACCTAAAAAAATTAATGAAATCAAACAAAACAAATTAAAAAAAATATTTGGGTTCAATTCATCTTGATTGTTTTGAAATTCGAACAACGCGAACCAAATCAAAACACACATGCATCTGATGTTCGTTTTTCGTGAAAAAAAAATACCACTTGAAGTGGAAGGTTTTTTCAAACAACAAGAAATTAGATCAACTATTCAATCAAATGATATCGAGCATATTTCTCATTTTTTCTCGAGAAACAAATGGATTATTTCTTTGCAAAATTGTTCTCAATTTTATATGTGACAATTCCACCAAAATCTATTCGTTAATCGGAAAGAATCCTTACGAATCAGATTTTTTTAGATTTTCAAACCTAAATCGAAATATCTATCTTTTTGTTATTACTATATATTCCATAAAAAAACTTCATTCCACCTATTAGTTTTGATTCTAAATATAGAATTTTAGATTTTAGTTCGTATTAATAACTATAGATATATGGTCATACATAGTCCTAATAATTTAGGATTATTAGAGGTCAGAGCTAATAAGGTTGAACATGATTTAAAATATCAGAGTTGATAAGAATACGTATGTCACCCTTTTATATACTTTCTAACATCACTTACCACTATTAAATTTTTTTAGGAATTAAAAAAACTTGGATTAGATTCCAAAAGATGGGATAATCCATTTAAATTAAACAAACACTAAACGTATGTTTTTATGTCAACAAATATTTGATTTTTATATTAAAAAATATATGAGTTTTATTGTTCGTACGAAATATGAATATTCCTTTAAGATGAAAATTTGAATTTGGATACGAGTTATATTTTATATATTATATTATCAATTAAATTAAACAAATTTAATTTGATTTTTTATTAAAGAATTTCGAAATGAAATTTTAAATTGTTTATAAATAATTTAAATTAATATGTTTTTTTTTCAAATATGGTTATATGATTTATTGGCATGATATATTAGTCTTTATATTTTTTTAGGGTTTTGTGTATAAACCCATTATTAAAAGTTTATTTATAACCAGGACATTATTTTCAAGCTTGATTCCATTATATAGATAATTTTTTTAAAATTTGAGTTGCATTATTTACCTTTTCACTTGCTTAAACTAATACTCCTAATAAAACCGGGTTTTATTTTAATATCAATCCTAAAACCAAACCGGACCGGTTCTTTCGAAGCAAACCAACTCTCGGTCTATGAATTTGACAGTCCATGTGAATTGATTTATGTATATTTATATGATATTGCCGACTTTACACATGGCTAAACGGAATTGATACGATTTCCGGTTATGTTGTAGATCTCATAAATAAGTGGGCCGGTTTAATGGATAAAAATACGGTATTTGTGAACCGGGAATTACTTTCAAAATCCAAACCATATTTATGCATTAAATGATGCGTACCAAACCATGGGAAGTCGGTGACTTTGAATTTTCATGCATTAAATTCAAAGTCGCTTTAACCATATGCTTCATATATATATATATACACGTGGAATCGATTCGGTTATATAAAACCAAATCCAGTCAAATTATAGTTATTCGGTTCGATTAGGGTATAGATAAAATAATCGATCGGATAGAAAAGTTTAAAAACCAAATGAATTCGTTTCGGTTCGGTTATTAACCGAATAACCGTAAATAATCGATTGATTACATAAAAATATAAAAAATATATAGATAAATAATATTTATCAAATGAATATTTATCTAATATAATTAATAATTAAAATTAAATATCGAAATTAAATAATAAATTATACATTTTTTAAAATATATGAATTATTTAAAATATTCAGAAGATTAATATTTATTTATAATTTTATATGATAAAATTGAAATAATCAAAATAATAACCGAATAAATTAGAGTTCAGATTTTATTTTGGTTACAATATTTTATTGATATAACCGAAACGAACCGTTTTACAAACAAACTGAACTAAATCAATTAATTCGGTTATTATTTGGTTATTGTTTTTTAAAACCCAAATAATTCATATCTATTATATCAAACTGAATCCGAAATGACCAACCTACCCAACCCATTAGAAAATATGCCAATGCTTACAACACAAGAGATGAGTGACATTGTATTATTATAAACATGCTCAAAATAAATTTGTATTTTTTTTAAATTTACTGAAATCTTGTAGAAGATGACTAATAAGTAGATAATCGATCGGACACGAATTTATCAAACAGTATATGTTTATTTACTTATCAATCTTTAAGTACACTTGTTGTTTTCTACAATGTACTAAAGATTCCCAAACATTTAACTCCCCCTGAGTTAAATGTGTAAATACAACTCACACTGTTTCCCTTTTCAACCCAGTATCTATTTAAGTGCACCTAAAACT